>OX122885.1:20137168-20432836 GCA_944738645.1 Eristalinus sepulchralis
GAAAAAACATTTGGATTTTATCCTATTAATGGATCGCAATATACAAAATACCGACTTCTATAACAAAATTTCACAATTCCACTGGCTAAAGTGACATTTGCGTCATTAATACCCCGTGCGGAAAGCTGAAACATGCACTGATGTTAATTCAATCTTGTATTGAAAAATTCACACAAACCCCACTCATGAAATATTGGGTGTGGAAGCTCCAATTTACTCTCAAAATAAAGGCCAGTTCTTACCATTTATATATGCATTAAAATATCTCAATATTATAGTAATTAAATGCCCCCAGGAATCAGAGAAGAGGCAAGTGTGAGCATTTTTAAGCCGCTAACCGATATAAAGCAACGTCCTGTGATCAAATTACTAATCATATCAGCTAAAGGTTAAGCCAAAGATGAGGGCAAGAACTCAAAATCATTTTCATTGGAAAAACATTTGGATTTCATCCTATTAATGGATCGCGATATACAAAATACCGACTTCTATAACAAAATTTCACAATTTCACTGGCTAAAGTGACATTTGCGTCATTAATACTACGGCAAGCTGAAACAGGCACGAATGTTAATTCAATCTTGTATTGAAAAATTCACACAAGCCTCTTCTTCTTCTTCTTGAGATGGCGCTACAGTCCGGGGTGGACCTGGGCCTCAACCAGCATGCCTCTCCAGCTAGCACGATCTTTTGCCAGCTGCTTCCAATTGCGCACTCCAAGTTGGTTGAGGTCCTTTTCAACTTGTGTGCGCCATCTCAGTCTAGGACGTCCTCTGTTGCGTTGTGCCTGTGGTTTGGATTTGAAGATTCTTCGGGCCGGAGCAGTGTTGTCCATCCGCTCTACATGGCCTAGCCACTTTAAGCGTTGTATCCGTAGACGCTTGACTAGGTGCGTGCCGCCGTACAGCCCATACAGTTCGTGGTTGAATCTTCTCCTACGGAAGCCATCAACGCAAACAGGACCAAAAATCGCACGCAGAACTCTTCTCTCGAAGAGACCAAGGGCTTCCTCATCCGCTTTTAGTAGCGTACAGGTTTCTGCGATGTAAAGCAGAACAGGGATGATCAAGGTGTTGTACAAAGTCACTTTGGTCGTTCGGGAGAGTGCTTTATTACTCAATTGCCTCTTAAGACCAAAGAAACAGCTATTGCCAAGAGTGATTCTGCGCTTGATTTCGGTACTGATGTTGTTGTCCGTATTCAACGGTGAGTTCCTCCTAGGTGGTGGAGCGAAACCCAGCACATCAGTGGCGGCCTCTTCGATGGCTTCTTGACAACGTTTCCATTTTTCTTCTATTGTTTGTGCAGGCAGCGTCGAACTTGGAGATAGTTTCAGGGAGAATCGATCCGTAAAGGCTCTAGCGATCGGCTGCGATTGTAGCTTTCCGACGTCAAACCGTTTTGGCCTGTCTCGACTCCGTTGCTCTCTCGATATCCGGATTCTTACCTTGCCTACCCTACTCCCACATCACCCAGCCACCTCACTCAGGAAATATTGGGTGTGGAAGCTCCAATTTACTCTCGAAATAAAGGACAGCTGTTACCATATACTCGTATATATGCATTAAAATATCACAATATTATAGTAATTAAATGCCCCAAGAATCAGAGAAGAGGAAAGTGTGAGCATTTGTAAGCAGCTAACCGAAATAAAGCAACGTTCTGTGATCAAATTACTAATCATATCGGCAAAAGTTAAACCAAAGATGAGGGCAAGTACTCAAAATCATTTTCATTGGAAAAACATTTGGATTTCATCCTATTCATGGATCGCAATATACAAAATACCGACTTCTATAACAAAATTTCACAATTTCACTGGCTACAGTGACATTTGCGTCATTAATGCGCCGTACGGAAAGCTGATACACGCACGAATGTTAACTTAATCTTGTATTGAAAAATTCACACAAACCTCACTCAGGAATATTGGATGTGGAAGCTCAAATTTACTCTCAAAATAAAGGCCAGTTGTTACCATATATATATGCATTAAAATATCTCAATATTATAGTAATTAAATGGCCCAAGAATCAGAGAAGAGGCAAGTGTGAGCATTTGTAAGCCGCTAACCGAAATAAAGTAACGTCCTGTGAACAAATTACTAATCATATCGGCTAAAGGTTAAGCCAAAGATGAGGGCAAGAACTCAAAATCATTTTCATTGGAAAAACATTTGGATTTCATCCTATTAATGGATCGCAATATACAAAATACCGACTTAAATTATATATAACAAAATTTCACAATTTTACTTGCTAAAGTGACATTTGCGTCATTAAAACGCCGTACGGCAAGCTGAAACATGCACGAATGTTAATTTAATCTTGTATTGAAAAACTCACACAAACCTCTTCTTCTTCTTCTTGAGATGGCGCTACAGTCCGGGGTGGACCTGGGCCTCAACCAGCACGCCTCTCCAGCTAGCACGATCTTTTACCAGCTGCTTCCAATAGCGCACTCCAAGTTGGTTGAGGTCCTTTTCCACTTGTGTGCGCCATCTCAGTCTAGGACGTCCTCTGTTGCGTTGTCCCTGTGGCTTGGATTCGAAGATTCTTCGGGCCGGAGCAGTGTTGTCCATCCGCTCTACATGGCCTAGCAACTTTAAGCGTTGTATCCGTAGACGCTTGATTAGGTGCATGCCGCCGTACAGCCCATACGGTTTGTGGTTTAATATTCTCCTCCGGATGCCATCAACGCAAACAGGACCAAAAATCGCACGCAGAACTTTTCTCTCGAAGAGACCAAGGGCTTCCTCATCCGCTTTTCGTAGCGTACAGATCTCTGCGCCGCAAAGCAGAACAGGGATGATCAAGGTGTTGTACAAAGTCACTTTGGTCTTTCGGTAGAGTGCTATATTTATCAATTGCCTCTTAAGACCAAAGAAACAGCGTTTGGCAAGAGTGATTCTGCGCTTGATTTCGGTACTGATGTTGTTGTCCCTATTCAACGCGGAGCCGATGTAGACGAAGTCCTTGACTACCTCGAAACGTCTGCTGCCCATAGTGACGCTGTGATGTTTTGCGTCCTTCTTTGATGACAGCCTATACTTTGTTTTGCCCTCGTTTACCACCAGTATGCGATTGCCTTGTCAAACCATGGGTTCCTCTTAGGTAGTGGAGTGAAACCCTTCTTGACAACGTTTCCATTTTTCTTCTATTGTTTGTGCAGGCAGCGTCGAACTTGGAGATAGTTTCAGGGAGAATCGATCGGTAAAGGCTCTAGCGATCGGCTGCGATTGTAACTTTCCGACGTCAAACCGTTTTGGCCTGTCTCGACTCCGTTGCTTTGTCGATATCCGGGTTCTTACCTTGGCTACAAAAAGGAAATGATCCGAGTCGATGTTTGCACCTCGGAAGGTTCGGACATCGAGAATACTGGAGGAGTGTCTGACGTCGATCGCAACATGATCAATCTAGTTGACGGTTGATTGATCAGGTGATCGCCAGGTCCCTTTATGAATGTTAAGGTGTGGGAACCGCGTGCTGGCCACAGAGAGATTTCGGCCCGAGGCGAAGTCAACTAGCTTGAGTCCGTTTCCGGAGGTGTTGGCGTGCAGGCTGTGTCTTCCGACGACTTTAGCAAAGACTTCTTCTCTTCCCAGCTGAGCGTTGAAATCTCCTAGAACGGATCGTATGTGCCTTTTAGAAGGTGATAGAAGTATTCTTTACTGCTGTCATCTTTTTCCTCTGTCGGGGCGTGGAGGCATATGAGGCTTATATTTCCGAATTTAGCCTTGATGCGGATTGTTATGAGGCGTTCGCTTATGTATTTTAAGCTTAAGACTTTTGCCTAAGTCTGCCTGGAACAACAAAACCGCATCAAAATAAGCGTTCCCCTCTCTCCCTGTAGCAGTCGCAGTGGTATATGTCGAAATTTCTCACTCTTCTCTTGCCCGGCCCATCCCACCGCATTTCCTGGATTGCGGTAATGTCTGCTTTATAGTAGTCCAGGGCCTCCGCAAGTTCATGGGCTGCACGTGGTCTGTTTAGGGACCTCACATTCCATGTGTAGATCCGTAAATCATTGTCCTTTGTTCGTTTGCGGGGGTCGTCAACAGTGTATCCATCCGTATCCGAGGCACTCGGATGGTTCGTAACTATTATTTTTTAATGTGGCCGGGCAGTTACCCCGACGCACACCACCAACCTGGAGGACCGGCCCCAAAATCATTTTCATTGGAGAAACTTTTGGACTTCATCCTACTTATGGATCGCAATATACAAAATACCGACTTCTATAACAAAATTTCACAATTTCACTGACTAAAGTAACATTTGCTTCATTAATACGCCGTACGGCAAGCTGAACCATGCACGAATGTTAATTTAACCCTGTATTGAAAAATTCACACAAACCTCACTCAGGAATATTGGGTGTGGAAGCTCTAATTTACTCTCAAAATAAAGGACAGTTGTTACCATATATATATGCATTAATATATCTCAATATTATTGTAATTAAATGCCCCAAGAATCAGAGAAGAGGCAAGTGTGAGCATTTGTAAGCCGCTAACCGAAACAAAGCAACGTCCTGTGATCAAATTACTAATCATATCGGCTAAAGGTTAAGCCAAAGATGAGGGCAAGAACTCAAAATCATTTTCATTGGAAGAACATTTGGATTTCATCCTATTAATGGATCGCAGTATACAAAATACCGACTTCTATATCAAAATTTCACAATTTCACTGGCTACAGTAACATTTGCGTCATTAATACGCCGTACGGCAAGCTGAAACACGCACGAATGTTAATTTAATCTTGTATTGAAAAATTCACACAAACCTCTTCTTCTTCTTCTTCAGATGGCGCTACAGTCCGGGGTGGACCTGGGCCTCAACCAACATGCCTCTCCAGCTAGCACGATCTTTTGCCAGCTGCTTCCAATTGCGCACTCCAAGTTGGTTGAGGTCCTTTTCCACTTGTGTGCGCCATCTCAGTCTAGGACGTCCTCTGTTGCGTTATCCCTGTGGTTTGGATTCGAAGATTTTCGGGCCGGAGCAGTGTTGTCCATCCGCTCTACATGGCCTAGCCACTTTAAGCGACTAGGTGCGTGCCGCCGTAAAGCCCATACAGTTCGTGGTTTAATCTTCTCCTCCGGATGCCATCAACGCAAACAGGACCAAAAATCGCACGCAGAACTTTTCTCTCGAAGAGACCAAGGGCTTCCTCATCCGCTTTTAGTAGCGTACAAATTTCTGCACCGTAAAGCAGAACAGGGATGATCAAGGTGTTGTACAAAGTCACTTTGGTCGTACGGGAGAGTGCTTTATTAATCAATTGCCTCTTAAGCCCAAAGAAACAGCGATTGGCAGGAGTGAATCCGCGCTTGATTTCGGTACTGATGTTGTTATCCGTATTCAACGCGGAGCCGAGGTAGACGAATTCCTTGACTACCTCGAAACGTCTGCTGCCCATAGTGACGCTCTGATGTTCTGCGTCCTTCTTTGATGACAGCATATACTTTGTTTTGCCCTCGTTTACCACCAGTATGCGATTGCCTTGTCAAACCATGGGTTCCTCTTAGGTAGTGGAGTGAAACCCTTCTTGACAACGTTTCCATTTTTCTTCTATTGTTTGTGCAGGCAGCGTCGAACTTGGAGATAGTTTCAGGGAGAATCGATCGGTAAAGGCTCTAGCGATCGGCTGCGATTGTAACTTTCCGACGTCAAACCGTTTTGGCCTGTCTCGACTCCGTTGCTTTGTCGATATCCGGGTTCTTACCTTGGCTACAAAAAGGAAATGATCCGAGTCGATGTTTGCACCTCGGAAGGTTCGGACATCGAGAATACTGGAGGAGTGTCTGACGTCGATCGCAACATGATCAATCTAGTTGACGGTTGATTGATCAGGTGATCGCCAGGTCCCTTTATGAATGTTAAGGTGTGGGAACCGCGTGCTGGCCACAGAGAGATTTCGGCCCGAGGCGAAGTCAACTAGCCTGAGTCCGTTTCCGGAGGTGTTGGCGTGCAGGCTGTGTCTTCCGATTACTTTAGCATAGACTTCTTCTCTTCCCAGCTGAGCGTTGAGATCTCCTAGAACGATCTTGGTGTCGCAGCTGGGGCATCGATCGTATGTCCTTTCTAGGAGGTGATAGAAGTATTCTTTACTGATGTCATCTTTTTCCACTGTCGGGGCGTGGGCGCATATGAGGCTTATATTTCCGAATTTAGCCTTGACGCGGATTGTTATGAGGCGTTCGCTTATGTATCTTAAGCTTAAGACTTATGCCTTAGTCTGCCTCGAACAACAAAACCACATCCAAATAAGCGTTTCCCTTTCTCACTGTAGCAGTCCCCGTGGTATATGTCGCAGTTTCTTACTCTTCTTTTGCCCGGCCCATCCCACCGCATTTCCTGGATTGCGGTAATGTCTGCCTAATAGCAGTCCAGGGCCTCCGCAAGTTCATCGGCTGCACGTGGTCTGTTTAGGGACCTCACATACCATGTGCATATCCGTAAATCATTGTCCTTTGTTCATTTGCGGGGGTCATCAAAAGTGTATCCATCCGTATCCGAGGCATTCGGTTGGTTCGTAACTATTATTTTTTAATGTGGCCGGGCAGTTACCCCGACGCACACCACCAACCTGGAGGACCGGGCCCTTTTTTGATACCTCTTGTTCGGAGGTCATACTTATAGGTTTAGCAAGTTGAGTTCGGATGAACAACAACCAATATCCGGTGGCTACCGACGTGGAGGTACTATAAGCACAGTTGATGTGTGGGAAGCAGTTACAACAGCTGGGCATCGCAGGGTTGATACCAATCAGTGCCTACCTTGTTGCCACATCACCCAGCCACCTCACTCAGGAAATATTGGGTGTGGGAGCTTCAATTTACTATCAAAATAAAGGCCAGTTCTTACCATATACATATATGCATCAAAATATCTCAATATTATAGTAATTAAATGCCCCAAGAATCCGAGAAGAGGCAAGTGTGAACGTTTGTAAGCCGCTAACCGAAATAAAGCAACGTCCTGTGATCAAATTACTAATCATATCGGCTAAAGGTTAAGCCAACGATGAGGGCAAGAACTCAAAATCATTTCATTGGAAAAACATTTGGATTTCATCCTATTAATGGATCGCAATATACAAAATACCGACTTCGATAACAAAATTTCACAATTTCACTGGCTACAGTGACATTTGCGTCATAAATACGCCGTACGGTAAGCTGAAACATGCACGAATGTTAATTAAATCTAGAATTGAAAATTTCACATAAACCTCACTCAGGAAATATTGGATGTGGAAGCTTCAATTTACTATCAAAATAAAGGCCAGTTCTTACCATATATATATGCATTAAAATATCTCAATATTATAGTAATTAAATGCCCCAAGAATCAGAGAAGAGGCAAGTGTGAGCATTTGTAAGCCGCTAACCGAAATAAAGCAACGTCCTGTGAACAACTTACTTATCATATCGGTTACAGGTTAAGCCAAAGATGGGGGCAAGAACTCAAAATCATTTTCATTGGAAAAACTTTTGGATTTCATCCTATTAATAGATCGCAATATAAAAATACCGACTTCTATAACAAAATTTCAAAATTTCACTGGCTAAAAAGACATTTGCGTCATTAATACGCCGTACGTAAAGCTGATACACGCACGAATGTTAACTTAATTTTTTTAGTTTAATTTACTCCCAAAATAAAGGCCAGTTCTTACCATATATATATGCATTAAAATATCTCAATATTATAGTAATTAAATGGCCCAAGAATCAGAGAAGAGGCAAGTGTGAGCATTTGTAAGCCGCTAACCGAAATAAAGCAACGTCCTGTGATCAAATTACTAATCATATCGGCTAAAGGTTAAGCCAAAGATGAGGGCAAGAACTCAAAATAATTTTCGTTGGAAAAACATTTGGATTTCATTCTATTAATGGGTCGCAATATACAAAATACCGACTTCTATAACAAAACTTCACAATTTCACTGGCTACAGTGACATTTGCGTCATTAATACGCCGTACGGCAAGCTGAAACACGCACGAATGTTAATTTAATCTTGTACTAAAAAGTTCACACAAATCCCTTCTTCTTCTTCTTCAGATGGCGCTACAGTACGGGGTGGACCTGGGCCTCAACCAGCATGCCTCTCCAGCTAGCACGATCTTTTACCAGCTGCTTCCAATTGCGCACTCCAAGTTGGTTGAGGTCCTTTTCCACTTGTGTGCGCCGTCTCAGTCTAGGGCGTCCTCTGTTGCGTTGTCCCAGTGGTTTGGATTCGAAGATTCTTCGGGCCGGAGCAGTGTTGTCCATCCGCTCTACATGGCCTAGCCACTTTAAGCGTTGTATCTGTAGACGCTTGACTAGGTGCATGCCGCCGTACAGCCCATACGGTTTGTGGTTTAATCTTCTCCTCCGGATGCCATCAACGCAAACAGGACCAAAAATCGCACGCAGAACTTTTCTCTCGAAGAGACCAAGGGCTTCCTCATCCGCTTTTCGTAGCGTACAGATTTTTCTGCACCGCAAAGCAGAACAGGGATGATCAAGGTGTTGTACAAAGTCACTTTGGTCGTTCGGTAGAGTGCTATATCTATCAATTGCCTCTTAAGCCCAAAGAAACAGGGTTTGGCAAGAGTGATTCTGCGCTTGATTTCGGTACTGATGTTGTTGTCCCTATTCAACGCGGAGCCGATGTAGACGAAGTCCTTGACTACCTCGAAACGTCTGCTGCCCATAGTGACGCTCTGATGTTCTGCGTCCTTCTTTGATGACAGCATATACTTTGTTTTGCCCTCGTTTACCACCAGTATGCGCCTGCCTGGTCAAACCATGAGTTCCTCTTAGGTGGTGGAGTGAAACCCAGCACATCAGTTTCGGCCTCTTTGATGGCTTCTTGACAACGTTTCCATTTGTCTTCTATTGTTTGTGCAGGCAGTGTCGAACTTTGAGACAGTTTCAGGGAGAATCGATCCGTAAAGGCTCTAGTTGACGGTTGATTGATCAGGTGATCGCCAGGTCCCTTTATGAATGTTAAGGTGTGGGAACCGCGTGCTGGCCACAGAGGGATTTCGGCCCGAGGCGAAGTCAACTAGCCTGAGTCCGTTTCCGGAGGTGTTGGCGTGCAGGCTGTGTCTTCCGATGACATTAGCAAAGACTTCTTCTCTTCCCAGCTGAGCGTTGAGATCTCCTAGAACGATCTTGGTGTCGTAGCTGGGGCATCGATCGTATGTCCTTTCTAGGAGGTGATCGAAGTATTCTTTACTGCTGTCATCTTTTTCCTCTGTCGGGGCATTGGCGCATATGAGGCTTATATTTCCGAATTTAGCTTTGATGCGCATTGTTATGATACGTTTGCTTATGTATTTTAAGCTTAAAACTTTTTGCCTAAGCCTGCCTCGAACAACAAAACCGCATCCAAATAAGCGTTTCCCTCTCTCCCTGTAGCAGTCGCCGTGGTATATGTCGCAGTTGCTCACTCTTCACTTGACCGGCCCAACCCACCGCATTTCCTGGATTGCGGTAATGTCTGCCGTATACAAGTCCAGGGCCTCCGCAAGTTCATCGGCTGCACGTGGTCTGTTTAGGGGCCTCACATTCTATGTGCATATCCGTAAATCATTGTCCTTTGTTCGTTTGCGGGGGTCGTCAACAGTGTATTCATCCGTATCCGAGACATTCGGTTGATTCGTAACTATTATTTGTTAATGTGACCGGGCAGTTACCCCGACACACACCACCAACCTGGAGGACCGGGCCCTTTTTTTATACCTCTTGTTCGGAGGTCACACTTATAGGTTTAGCAAGTTGAGTTCGGATGAACAACAACCAATATCCGGTGGCTACCGACGTGGAGGTACTATAAGCACAGTTGATGTGTGGGAAACAGTTACAACAGCTGGGCATCGCAGGGTTGATACTAATCAGTGCCTACCTTATTGCCACATCACCCAGCCACCTCACTCAGGAAATATTGGGTGTAGAAGCTTCAATTTACTATCAAAATAAAGGCCAGTTCTTACCATATATATATATATGCATCAAAATATCTCAATATTATAGTAATTAAATGCCCCAAGAATCAGAGAAGAGGCAAGTGTGAGCTTTTGTAACCCGCTAGCCGAAATAAAGCAAAGTCCTGTGAACATATTACTAATCATATCGGCTAAAGGTTAAGCCAAAGATGAGGGCAAGAACTCAAAATCATTTTCATTGGAAAAACATTTGGATTTCGTCCTATTAATGGATCGCAATATACAAAATACCGACTTAAATTATATATAACAAAATTTAACAATTTCACTGGCTAAAGTGAAATTTGCGTCATTAATACGCCGTATGGCAAGCTGAAACATGCACAAATGTTAATTTAATCTTGTATTGAAAAACTCACACAAACCTCACTCAGGAAATATTGGGTGTGAAAGCTCCAATTTACTCTCAAAATAATGGTCAGTTGTTACCATATATATATGCATTAAAATATCTCAATATTATAATAACTAAATGCCCCAAAAATCAGAGAAGAGGCAAGTGTGATCATTTGTAAGCCGCTAACCGAAATAAAGCAAAGTCCTGTGAACATATTACTAATCATATCGGCTAAAGGTTAAGCCAAAGATGAGGGCAAGAAATCAAAATAATTTTCATTGGAGAAATTTTTGGATTTCATCCTATTAATGGATCGCAATATACAAAATACCGACTTAAATTATATATAACAAAATTTAACAATTTCACTGGCTAAAGTGAAATTTGCGTCATTAATACGCCGTATGGCAAGCTGAAACATGCACGAATGTTAATTTAATCTTGTATTGAAAAACTCACACAAACCTCACTCAGAAAATATTGGGCGTGGAAGCTCCAATTTACTCCCAAAATAAAGGCTAGTTGTTACCATATATATATGCATCAATATATCTCAATATTATAGTAATTAAATGAACCAAGAATCAGAGAAGAGGCAAGTGTGAGCATTTGTAAGCCGCTAACCGAAATAAAGCAACGTCCTGTGATCAAATTACTAATCATACCGGCTAAAGGTTAAGCCAAAGATGGGGGCAAGAACTCAAAGTCATTTTCATTAGAGAAACTTTTGCATTTCATCCTACTAATGGATCGCAATATACAAAATACCGACTTCTGTAACAAAATTTCACAATTTCACTGGCGCACGGGAAGCTGATACACGCACGAATGTTAATTTAATCTTGTATTGAAAAATTCACACAAACCTCTTCTTCTTCTTCTTCATATGGCGCTACAGTCCGAGGTGGACCTGGGCCTCAACAAGCATGCCTCTCCAGCTAGCACGGTCTTTTGCCAGCTGCTTCCTATTGCGAACTCTAAGTTGGTTGAGGTCCTTTTCCACTTGTGTGCTCCATCTCAGGCTAGGACGTCCTCTGTTGCGTTGTCCCTGTGGTTTTGGATTCGAAGATTCTTCGGGCAGGAGCAGTGTTGTCCATCCGCTCTACATGGCCTAGCCACTTTAAGCGTTGTATCCGTAGGCGTTTGACTAGGTGCGTGCCGCCGTACAGCCCATACAGTTCGTGGTTTAATCTTCTCCTCCGGATGCCATCAACGCAAACAGGACCAAAAATCGCACGCAGAACTTTTCTCTCGAAGACACCAAGGGCTTCCTCATCCGCTTTTAGTAGCGTACAAATTTCTGCGCCGTAAAGCAGAACAGGGATGATCAAGGTATTGTACAAAGTCACTTTGGTCGTACGGGAGAGTGCTTTATTAATCAATTGCCTCTTAAGCCCAAAGAAACAGCGATTGGCAGGAGTGAATCCGCGCTTGATTTCGGTACTGATATTGTTATCCGTATTCAACGCGGAGCCGAGGTAGACGAAGTCCTTGACTACCTCGAAACGTCTGCTGCCAATAGTGACGCTCTGATGTTCTGCGTCCTTCTTTGATCACAGCATATACTTGGTTTTGCCCTCATTTACCGTCAGAATGCGCCTGCCTGGTCAAACCATGAGTTCCTCTTATGTGGTGGAGTGAAACCCAGCACATCAGCGGCGGCCTCTTTGATGGCTTCTTGACAACGTTTCCATTTGTCTTCTATTGTTTGTGCAGGCAGCGTCGAACTTTGAGACAGTTTCAGGAAGAATCGATCGATAAAGGCTCTAGCGATCGGCTGCGATTGTAGCTTTCCGACGTCAAACCGTTTTGGCCCGTCTTGACTCCGTTGCTCTCTCGATATCCGGGTTCTTACCTTGCCTACCCTGTTCCCACATCACCCAGGAAATATTGGGTGTGGAAGCTCCAATTTACTCTCGAAATAAAGGACAATTGTTACAATATATATATGCATTAAAATATCTCAATATTATAGCAATCAAATGCCCCAAGAAACAGAGAAGAGGCAAGTGTGAGCATTTGTAAGCCGCTAACCGAAATAAAGCAACTACCTGTGAACAAATTACTTATCATATCGGTTAAAGGTTAAGATAAAGATGGGGGAAAGAACTCAAAATCATTTTCATTGGAAAAACTTTTGGATTCCATCCTATTAATGGATCTCAATATACAAAATACCGACTTCTATAACAAAATTTCACAATTTCACTGGCTAAAGTGACATTTGCGTCATTAATACGACGTACGGAAAGCTGAAACTTGCACGAATGTTAATTTAATCTTGTATTGAAAAATTCACACAAACCTCACTCAGGAAATATTGGGTGTGGAAGCTTCAATTTACTATCAAAATAAAGGCCAGTTCTTACCATATATATATATGCATTAAAATATCTCAATATTATAGTAATTAAATGCCCCAAGAATCAGAGAAGAGGCAAGTGTGAGCATTTGTAAGCAGCTAACCGAAATAAAGCAACGTCCTGTGATCAAATTACTAATCATATCGGCTAAAGGTTAAGCCAAAAATGAGGGCAAGAACTCAAAATCATTTTTATTGGAAAAATATTTGGATTTAATTTTATTAATGGATCGCAATATACAAAATACCGACTTCTATAACAATATTTCACAATTTCACTGGCGAAAGTGACATTTGCGTCATAAATGCGCCGTACGGTAAGCTGAAACATGCACGAATGTTAATTAAATCTAGTATTGAAAAATTCACACAAACCTCACTCAGAAAATATTGGGCGTGGAAGCTCCAATTTACTCCCAAAATAAAGGCCAGTTCTTACCATATATATATGCATTAAAATATCTCAATATTATAGTAATTAAATGCCCCAAGAATCAGAGAAGAGGTAAGTGTGATCATTTGTAAGCCGCTAACCGAAATAAAGCAACGTCCTGTGATCAAATTACTAATCATATCGGCTAAAGGTTAAGCCAAAGATGAGGGAAAGAACTCAAAATCATTTTTATTGGAAAAATATTTGGATTTAATTTTATTAATGGATCGCAATATACAAAATACCGACTTCTATAACAATATTTCACAATTTCACTGGCGAAAGTGACATTTGCGTCATAAATGCGCCGTACGGTAAGCTGAAACATGCACGAATGTTAATTAAATCTAGTATTGAAAAATTCACACAAACCTCACTCAGAAAATATTGGGCGTGGAAGCTCCAATTTACTCCCAAAATAAAGGCCAGTTCTTACCATATATATATGCATTAAAATACCTCAATATTATAGTAATTAAATGCCCCAAGAATCAGAGAAGAGGCAAGTGTGATCATTTGTAAGCCGCTAACCGAAATAAAGCAACGTCCTGTGATCAAATTACTAATCATATCGGCTAAAGGTTAAGCCAAAGATGAGGGAAAGAACTCAAAATCATTTTCATTGGAAAAACATTTGGATTTCATCCTATTAATGGATCGCAATATACAAAATACCGACTTAAATTATATATAACAAAATTTAACAATTTCACTGGCTAAAGTGACATTTGCGTCATTAGTACGTCGTACGGCAAGCTGAAACATGCACGAATGTTAATTTAATCTTGTATTGAAAAACTCACACAAACCTCACTCAGGAATATTGGATGTGGAAGCTCCAATTTACTCTCAAAATAAAGGCCAGTTGTTACCCTTATATATACATCAATATAGTTCTTACCATATACATATGCATTAAAATATCTCAATATTATAGTAATTAAATGCCCCAAGAATCAGAGAAGAGGCAAGTGTGATCATTTGTAAGCCGCTAACCGAAATAAAGCAAAGTCCTGTGAACATATTACTAATCATATCGGCTAAAGGTTAAGCCAAAGATGAGGGCAGGAACTCAAAATCATTTTCATTGGAAAAACATTTGGATTTCGTCCTATTAATGGATCGCAATATACAAAATACCGACTTAAATTATATATAACAAAATTTAACAATTTCACTGGCTAAAGTGAAATTTGCGTCATTAATACGCCGTATGGCAAGCTGAAACATGCACGAATGTTAATTTAATCTTGTATTGAAAAACTCACACACCTCACTCAGAAAATATTGGGCGTGGAAGCTCCAATTTACTCCCAAAATAAAGGCCAGTTCTTACCATATATATATGCATTAAAATATCTCAATATTATAGTAACTAAATGCCCCAAGAATCAGAGAAGAGGCAAGTGTGATCATTTGTAAGCCGCTAACCGAAATAAAGCAACGTCCTGTGATCAAATTACTAATCATATCGGCTAAAGGTTAAGCCAAAGATGAGGGAAAGAACTCAAAATCATTTTCATTGGAAAAACATTTTAAATTTCATCCTATTAATGGATCGCAATATACAAAATACCGACTTAAATTATATATAACAAAATTTAACAATTTCACTGGCTAAAGTGACATTTGCGTCATTAGTACGTCGTACGGCAAGCTGAAACATGCACGAATGTTAATTTAATCTTGTATTGAAAAACTCACACAAACCTCACTCAGAAAATATTGGGCGTGGAAGCTCCTATTTACTCCCAAAATAAAGGCCAGTTGTTACCATATATATATGCATTAAAAGATAGATAGATAGATAGATATTTATTGGCTTCATAGTATAAGAATATTTTGACAAAGGTTAACTCTAGCTTGCACAGAGATATGGTTTTGTAGAAACCTTACTGCTGAAAATACAATTGTTTTACAAGTAAGATATGCAGGTCGGTAAATTGAATCTATCTTGGAGGAAAAACTATGGGAAAAAACCTCCATTTAAGAGAAGAGAAAAGAGATATAATTAATTAATTATATAAAAAATAATAAATAATAAATAATAAATAATAAATAACAAATAATAAATAATAAATAATAAATAATAAATAATAAATAATAAATAATAAATAATAAATAATAAATAATAAATAATAAATAATAAATAATAAATAATAAATAATAAATAATAAATAATAAATAATAAATAATAAATAATAAATAATAAATAATAAATAATAAATAATAAATAATAAATAATAAATAATAAATAATAAATAATAAATAATAAATAATAAATAATAAATAATAAATAATAAATAATAAATAATAAATAATAAATAATAAATAATAAATAATAAATAATAAATAATAAATAATAAATAATAAATAATAAATAATAAATAATAAATAATAAATAATAAATAATAAATAATAAATAATAAATAATAAATAATAAATAATAAATAATAAATAATAAATAATAAATAATAAATAATAAATAATAAATAATAAATAATAAATAATAAATAATAAATAATAAATAATAAATAATAAATAATAAATAATAAATAATAAATAATAAATAATAAATAATAAATAATAAATAATAAATAATAAATAATAAATAATAAATAATAAATAATAAATAATAAATAATAAATAATAAATAATAAATAATAAATAATAAATAATAAATAATAAATAATAAATAATAAATAATAAATAATAAATAATAAATAATAAATAATAAATAATAAATAATAAATAATAAATAATAAATAATAAATAATAAATAATAAATAATAAATAATAAATAATAAATAATAAATAATAAATAATAAATAATAAATAATAAATAATAAATAATAAATAATAAATAATAAATAATAAATAATAAATAATAAATAATAAATAATAAATAATAAATAATAAATAATAAATAATAAATAATAAATAATAAATAATAAATAATAAATAATAAATAATAAATAATAAATAATAAATAATAAATAATAAATAATAAATAATAAATAATAAATAATAAATAATAAATAATAAATAATAAATAATAAATAATAAATAATAAATAATAAATAATAAATAATAAATAATAAATAATAAATAATAAATAATAAATAATAAATAATAAATAATAAATAATAAATAATAAATAATAAATAATAAATAATAAATAATAAATAATAAATAATAAATAATAAATAATAAATAATAAATAATAAATAATAAATAATAAATAATAAATAATAAATAATAAATAATAAATAATAAATAATAAATAATAAATAATAAATAATAAATAATAAATAATAAATAATAAATAATAAATAATAAATAATAAATAATAAATAATAAATAATAAATAATAAATAATAAATAATAAATAATAAATAATAAATAATAAATAATAAATAATAAATAATAAATAATAAATAATAAATAATAAATAATAAATAATAAATAATAAATAATAAATAATAAATAATAAATAATAAATAATAAATAATAAATAATAAATAATAAATAATAAATAATAAATAATAAATAATAAATAATAAATAATAAATAATAAATAATAAATAATAAATAATAAATAATAAATAATAAATAATAAATAATAAATAATAAATAATAAATAATAAATAATAAATAATAAATAATAAATAATAAATAATAAATAATAAATAATAAATAATAAATAATAAATAATAAATAATAAATAATAAATAATAAATAATAAATAATAAATAATAAATAATAAATAATAAATAATAAATAATAAATAATAAATAATAAATAATAAATAATAAATAATAAATAATAAATAATAAATAATAAATAATAAATAATAAATAATAAATAATAAATAATAAATAATAAATAATAAATAATAAATAATAAATAATAAATAATAAATAATAAATAATAAATAATAAATAATAAATAATAAATAATAAATAATAAATAATAAATAATAAATAATAAATAATAAATAATAAATAATAAATAATAAATAATAAATAATAAATAATAAATAATAAATAATAAATAATAAATAATAAATAATAAATAATAAATAATAAATAATAAATAATAAATAATAAATAATAAATAATAAATAATAAATAATAAATAATAAATAATAAATAATAAATAATAAATAATAAATAATAAATAATAAATAATAAATAATAAATAATAAATAATAAATAATAAATAATAAATAATAAATAATAAATAATAAATAATAAATAATAAATAATAAATAATAAATAATAAATAATAAATAATAAATAATAAATAATAAATAATAAATAATAAATAATAAATAATAAATAATAAATAATAAATAATAAATAATAAATAATAAATAATAAATAATAAATAATAAATAATAAATAATAAATAATAAATAATAAATAATAAATAATAAATAATAAATAATAAATAATAAATAATAAATAATAAATAATAAATAATAAATAATAAATAATAAATAATAAATAATAAATAATAAATAATAAATAATAAATAATAAATAATAAATAATAAATAATAAATAATAAATAATAAATAATAAATAATAAATAATAAATAATAAATAATAAATAATAAATAATAAATAATAAATAATAAATAATAAATAATAAATAATAAATAATAAATAATAAATAATAAATAATAAATAATAAATAATAAATAATAAATAATAAATAATAAATAATAAATAATAAATAATAAATAATAAATAATAAATAATAAATAATAAATAATAAATAATAAATAATAAATAATAAATAATAAATAATAAATAATAAATAATAAATAATAAATAATAAATAATAAATAATAAATAATAAATAATAAATAATAAATAATAAATAATAAATAATAAATAATAAATAATAAATAATAAATAATAAATAATAAATAATAAATAATAAATAATAAATAATAAATAATAAATAATAAATAATAAATAATAAATAATAAATAATAAATAATAAATAATAAATAATAAATAATAAATAATAAATAATAAATAATAAATAATAAATTATAAATAATAAATAATAAATAATAAATAATAAATAATAAATAATAAATAATAAATAATAAATAATAAATAATAAATAATAAATAATAAATAATAAATAATAAATAATAAATAATAAATAATAAATAATAAATAATAAATAATAGATAAAATAACAAACAATAAATAATAAACAATAATTAATAAATAGTAAATCATAAATAACAAATAATAAATAGTTACACAGAATAAATAATAATTACAACAGTTGTAAATTTCTAATAAGTTCATTATCAACGTGAATACATCTGGACATGAATTTATCATTGAGAATTTCAATCCTTCTGCCAATCTGGATAACACCTCCTCTCTCGTGTAGTATGAGTGTTGAGAAATCCCGCTGTAGGTTGAGCATAATTTTTAGTACCTTATTTTGTGCAACTTGAAGTCGCTTAATATGGGTTTTCGCACAATTGCCCCATACCGGAGACCCGTAAGTCATCAGTGCTTGGAAAATGACCTTAAAAATGATTAATTTGTTCTTTGTATTAAGAGATGATTTGCGATTTATAAGTGGATAGAGTATTTTTATAAGGACATCGATCTTGGCTAAAGTCTCTCGTATGTGACAACCGAAGGTCAATTTCTGGTCTAGGTACACCCCTAGGTACCTTACAGTATTGACCCACGGTATTATACTGTTATCTAGGTTGAGACTTCCAGTAGGCAAGTAACGAGCAAGTCTCCTTCGGGTGAAGAAAATAGCAATGCATTTATCAACATTAATTTTTATCTTCCAGTGTTTGTAATATTCGAAGAAGGCTTGGATTCCAAATTGTAGATTATTCTCAATCACTGGACCATATTCGTCTGAAGAGAATAACGCCAAATCATCAGCATAGAGCGCAATATCACAGTTGGGAACACTAGGTAAATCAGTAAGAAACACATTGAAAAGAACAGGGGACAGAACCGAGCCCTGTGGGACTCCGGCTGGGACAGATTTTGTTGTGGAAAATGCCCCATTAACATATACTTTAAAGACTCGATTAAACAGAAAGCTTTGTACAATTTTAATAAGGTGTTTTGGAAAATGTAATTTTATCAGTTTGTATATTAAGCACACTGAATCAAAGGTCTTTTCAATGTCAAGGAGGACTAAGCCAGTAGACTTTTTAATAACAAACTGTTGCTTAATCGTCCTACAAATTCTTAGAATTTGATGCGTAGTGCTGTGATTTTTCCTGAAGCCAAACTGCTCGGGAGGAAGAATGTTTGTCGCACTCAAAAAGGCTTCAATCTTAAATTTAATTACCTTTTCAAGGATTTTACTGAACCCATTTAAGAGGCTAATGGGTCGGTAATTGACTGGATCGGACGGATTCTTTCCATGTTTTAAGATAGGTATAACCTCTGCTTCCTTCCATGTATCTGGGAAGTATAACATTTTTAAACATGCATTGATTATAAAAGTTAAGTATATCAGGGCACTAGTTGGCAATTGTTTTATTACTTGGTTACTAATGTCATCGGGACCAGGCGACTTGCGAGTTGTAAGTTCCGAAACTAAGAATTCTATTTCCTCCAGAGTTGTGAATTCGTTAGAGGGTAGAGAAATACCGGAATTATTTAAGCTAGATATCTCCCTCTCAACTTCAGACTCGAGAGGAGACGAATAATTGGCTGTGGTAGCATGATTTTTAAGAAATGTAGTAGCTAATACATCGGCCTTATCTTTATTAGCTGTTACCAATGACCCATTTACCTCGAAGTTAAGATAATAATGGTGTTTTTTGCGCAATATTTTTGCTAGATTCCAAAATGGTCTAGAATTCGCGTCGAGCTGTCGTAATTTATTGTCCCATAATGCATTTCTATACTCATTTATTCGGATTCTAATTAGACGAATGTGTATATTCATTTCATAGAAATCATTTAGTGATCTGTTCCTATGCCAGAGCCTTCTGTAATGATTTTTTACCTTAATTAGGGTAAGTATTTCTCGCGGCAGACTAAATGCTCTTCTAGGAGATGCTTTTAAGGGAACAGAGGCACGTATGCTTTCTGATATTTTGGTATGAAACGTTTCAATATAATCGTCAATATCTTGATTGTTATTTACATCAGAGAGGTTTTTTGGACTAGTACTTATATTATTAGTGAGATGGCATCTAAACACATCCCAGTTCGTGTTTCTAAAATCTAAGTATTGCACGTTATTAATATTAGGAGAAAGGAATATATCACAGCTGACAGGAAGATGATCGGAGCTAAGCGCATTGTGCACAACAGGAGTGGTAAGTGCGTTAGGATTGGTGGTGAGAAAAAAATCAAGTATTGATGGAGAGTACCTACTGCAAGCAGGGATGTATGTAGGACTAGATGGGTACATTATTGTAAAGTTATGAGACAAACATAAGTTATATAATGTGTTTCCCCAAACATTTGCCCTTAAACATCCCCAGCTACGATGTCTACAGTTTAGATCACCTCCTATGACAACATTATCACTGTTTAATAATCTTCTAAGATCATTTTTCAAGCACTGAGTTCTATGCGGATCACGTGGTCCTCCAGGACGTATTATTACTCAATTTGATTTCGATACCAATGTTTTCTATTACTAAAGTGTACATCATTGGCAACACAGAATGAACAATATTTTTTTTGACGAGAATGGCAACACCACCGCCTCTACTAGTACGATCGTGACGATAACAGGAATAGTTACTACATTCAAAAGGAATACCACTTTGTAGGCCTGTTTCACATATAAGACAAACATCAATATCCAGACTGGAGAGAAAATTGAAAAACTCAAAGCTCTTGTTGCGAATGCCTCTTGCATTCCAACATAAAAGTTTAAGATGGGACTTGGAATTATTTAACATTATTACAGAGATATTTAGTTGCAAGCTGAGCAATTGCTTTAAATTGTTGAGCTTTAGTTTTACAATTTTCAAGTTCAGAAACCATATCAAACAATAAAGAATTGAGTTCTTCAAAAGAGAAGAGATCAGGGTTCGCTGGTGGAGAGGAAGTATATGATGATCGCTGTTGCTGTTGTTGTTGAGCGGGTATTTGTTGCTTTCCCCAGTGATGTTGTTGCTGCTGCGGCTGCCGATAAGTTCCAGGAAGAGAGGGAAAGTCGTCCACACTGTTGACATTGAAGCTTTTCGCTGGCACTGTTTGAGGTGCTTGAGATAGTACCGGAATGGGTGCGCGAGTGCGAGACATTTTGGTGTTTTTTTTTCCGATGATCTCTAAATAATCTGCACGACATTTGCAGTTTTCGTCAGTGGATATGTGGTTACCTCCACAGTTTGCACATTTGGAGATTCCGGTTGATGTACATAAATTAGTTTTGTGATTTCCCGAGCAGTTACCGCAAAAGGTTTTAACATTGCAGTGCCTCTCCCCGTGTCCCCACATTTGACAGTTGTGGCACTGAGTAATGTTTTTCTTGGCACGGCGTTGGAATTCCCATCTTACTTGAGTCCGGAAAATCGATTTTATATTATTTCTTAGATCTGCTAGGCGTATTGAGCCATTTTCAAAATATACTATGTAAAAGCACTCCACGAATTTCTCGTATTGTTTCTTTATCATTTTAATGTCTTTGCACTTGAGACCGAGCGTTGTGAGTTCTTTCTTTATTGAATCAGTAGAACATTCGTCTAGACCAAAAAGTACGACTTTGAACGATTTTTCGGATTTCAAATCATGAGAGAAAAATTGGCATTTTTGTTCCTTTAGAGCATTTAGTGCAGTATTATAAGAATCGATGGATTCACAGAACACTTTGATACCTATCGAGATTTTTTTAACACAGTAGTCCGTGATGTTTAAATTATTAAAGAATTTATGCACAAATTCACAGTTTTTTTGTAGGATTTTAATTGGGGGAATGGGTATTTTTTTGGGCACTTGTTGGTCTTGTTCACTGGTGCACATCTTCTCCCCAAGATCGGTATCCTTATGGGATTGAAGAGGGAGAAATGTAGTAGCACGACGCAACATTTTGCTGTTTGAGGACATGATATCCTCGAGGTTGAGGGCGCGACGCTTCAGTGTTACGGTTTTTGATTTTCGCGAAGAAGAAAGCTCGTCTGATCGCTTTAACAGATCGCGAGAAACTGATTGATATGCATTAAAATATCTCAATATTATAGTAATTAAATGCCCCAAGAATCAGAGAAGAGGCAAGTGTGATCATTTGTAAGCCGCTAACCGAAATAAAGCAAAGTCCTGTGAACATATTACTAATCATATCGGCTAAAGGTTAAGCCAAAGATGAGGGCAAGTACTCAAAATCATTTTCATTGGAAAAACATTTGGATTTCGTCCTATTAATGGATCGCAATATACAAAATACCGACTTAAATTATATATAACAAAATTTAACAATTTCACTGGCTAAAGTGAAATTTGCGTCATTAATACGCCGTATGGCAAGCTGAAACATGCACAAATGTTAATTTAATCTTGTATTGAAATCTCACACAAACCTCACTCAGGAAATATTGGGTGTGAAAGCTCCAATTTACTCTCAAAATAATGGTCAGTTGTTACCATATATATATGCATTAAAATATCTCAATATTATAATAACTAAATGCCCCAAAAATCAGAGAAGAGGCAAGTGTGGGCATTTGTAAGCCGCTAACCGAAATAAAGCAACGTCCTGTGAACAAATTACTAATCATATCGGCTAAAGGTTAAGCCAATGATGGGGGCAAGAAATCAAAATAATTTTCATTGGAGAAATTTTTGGATTTCATCCTACTAATGGATCGAAATATACAAAATACCGACTTCTATAACAAAATTTCACTGGCTAAAATGTCATTTACGTCATTAATACGCCGTACGGCTAGCTGAAACACGCACGAATGTTAATTTAATCTTGTACTGAAAAATTCACACAAACCTCTTCTTCTTCTTCACTGGCGCTACAGTTCGGGGTGGACCTGGGCCTCAACCAGCATGCCTCTCAAGCTAGCACGATCTTTTGCCAGCTGCTTCCAATTACGCACTCCAAGTTGGTTGAGGTCCTTTTCCACTTGTGTGCGCCATCTCAGTCTAGGATCTATCTTCTCCTCCGGATGCCATCAACGCAAACAGGACCAAAAATCGCACGCAGAACTTTTCTCTCGAAGAGAGGGCTTCCTCAACCGCTTTTAGCCGTAAAGCAGAACAGGGATGATCAAGGTGTTGTACGAAGTCACTTTTTTCGTTCGGGTGAGTGCGTTATTAATCAATTGCCTCTTAAGCCCGAAGAAACAGCGATTGGCAAGAGTGATTCTGCGCTTGATTTCGGTACTGATGTTGTTGTCCCTATTCAACGCGGAGCCGAGGTAGACGAAGTCCTTGACTACCTCGAAACGTCTGCTGCCCATAGTGACGCTCTGACGTTCTGCGTCCTTCTTTGATGACAGCATATCCTTTGTTTTGCCCTAGTTTACCACCAGTATGCGTCTGCCTGGTCAAACCATGGGTTCCTCTTAGGTGGTGGAGTGAAACCCAGCACATCAGTGGCGGCCTCTTTGATGGCTTCTTGGCAACGTTTCCTTTTGTCTTCTATTGTTTGTGCAGGCAGCTCCGAACTTCGAGACAGTTTCAGGGAGAAACGATCGGTAGAGGCTCAAGCGATCGGCTGCGATTGTAGCTTTCCGACGTCAAACCGTTTTGGCCTGTCTCGACTCCGTTGCTCTCTCGATATCCGGGTTCTTACCTTGGCTACAACAAGGAAATGATCCGAGTCGATGTTTGCACCTCGGAAGGTTCGGACATCGAGAATACTGGAGGAGTGTCTGACGCCGATCGCAACATGATCAATCTGGTCGACGGTTGATTGATCAGGTGATCGCCTGGTCCCTTTATGAATGTTAAGCTGTGGGAATCGCGTGCTGGCGACAGAGAGATTTCGCCCCGAGGCGAAGTCAACTAGCCTGAGTCCGTTTCCGGAGGTGTTGGCGTGCAGGCTGTGTCCTTCGATGGCTTTAGCAAAGACTTCTTCTCTTCCCAGCTGAGCGTTGAGATCTCCTAGAACGATCTTGATGTCGTAGCTGGGGCATCGATCGTATGTCCTTTCTAGGAGGTGATAGAAGTATTCTTTACTGCTGTCATCTTTTTCCTCTTTCGGGGCGTGGGCGCATATGAGGCTTTTATTTCCGAATTTAGCGTTGATGCGGATTGTTATGATACGTTCGCTTATGTATTTTAAGCTTAAGACTTTTGCCTAAGTCTGCCTGGAACAACAAAACCGCATCCAAATAAGCGTTTCCCTCTCTCCCTGTAGCAGTCGCCGTGAATTACAGAATTTGTGGCCGAATAAAGGAAAACACTTTTATTATTATTTTTTTTTTAATCTTTATTGCTTGAACTCCAAAAACCGAATGAATCAGTGTTTCATTTACTTTTGCATGTTAGCTCGCATCAAGAAAAAAAACTGTTACAAATTTCAGAACAAACAAACAATGGAAAAATACTACAAACGGTTCTTATTACATACATATTTGCTTATGGTAACCACTGACAATATGCATCATCGGCAACATGTGTCCATCGTCGCTGGGAGCTGTGTTTTGTTGAGTACATACTTTACGTGATGGGTTTGGTTTTGGCATTGCTATGTATATACAAATTGTATACATACATAGCGCGTGTTGTTTATTGATAGCAACATGTTTGTATCATTGTATTAAATGAGTACAGGTTGTGTAGCAAGTTGTTGCTATGCTCAGCATGTGACTCCTCCCGCCCTTGTATGGACTCAACGTTGTCAATAAAGTCCATAAAGTTTTAATAGCAACATGTTTATGAATAATACATTGTTGTAATTATGCACCATGGCGTATGTGGGTTATTTCTTCGGAAGCTGTACAATTGTTACGACTATGTTACCTATGCACAAATATGAGTATTTTTACATATATATATCTTATCTTACATTTGACATTATATAGGGACTTATTTATTTTGTTTTATTTTTCTTTATCATTAGTTGTAATAACATTTTTTTCAATATATACATAAATAAGCGAAAACATTCAGTCATTGGTAATTATAGAATACATGAGTTATTATTATTATTTATTTACATGTGTTTTTTTGTAATCTCGGCCTGTATATTTTCTATCAAACTGTATATTAGGTATTCGATTTTGGTACTTGTAACTCCTTTTAACTAAGTGCCTATCGCGTTTAAGTCCATAGTTGTCTCTAAAAAAGGTTTTGCTTTTTTCTTGAACGTTTCTAATTATATATCTTGATAAATGTTTAATGTTATGGAATCCTAAATTTTTAACTAATTCTCGACTTCTGAATTCTCTAGGTTGCTCGCGATTTTGATTAATTCTACTCATTTTCTTTTTTTTATTTTCGTGAATCCGTTCTTTGAGGTTTTCCCATTTCGTTTGGGATAAAGTCGAGTGTAATAGGTCATTTGGTTTGTATTTCGTTACGGAATGGATGGAGTTATTGTACATTTCAACGCCCTTAAAAGCTAATGCCCTATCTTCAATGCCTTTATTTTCTTTATTGAGTTTGAGCAATCGTATATGCTCGTTCAAGGTAAAGTGAAATCTTTCTATTACAGAGTTGCCTGTATGCGTGTTTGGAGATGTAAAATGGTGCATGATATTCATACTATTTAAATAATTTTTGATATAAGCTGTATTAAATTCATTATCAGCTACTATTTTGACCGGTTTTCCTAAAATGGCAAACCTTTGCTTTAATAGATCAAATATATAATTGATATTGGATGGATAGACACATGTTTGGTAAGCTTATCAATGCACGTTAAAAACATTGTATTCTTATTCAAAAACCATATGTCTATATGTAATATTTCGTTTGGTTTATTAGGAGTTTCAGAAACCATTAACGTAGGCTTGATAGGATTTCTATCATACTTACACATGTTACATAATATACAATTGTTAATGTATTTATGGATTTCTAATTTTAAATTTGGGAAATAGAAAATGCTTTTTAACTCTAGATATGTTTCTTCTATACCTCTCTGATTTAAGTCTAGATGGGTTTTTTCAATAAGTTCTAGCAATTTTTCTGCATTAGTAATATCTTTTAAGAGTTTCATACATCTCAAAATTTTCATATTCGGTGAGTTTGAAAAGTATTTAACAATTGTCTTTTGGAATTCTTTAAAAATGAGATCATCTGGACAGTAAACTCCTAAAGTACCTTTAATAGGTAAAAGTTCTTTAATATGTTTAGCACGTAATTCTCGTTATATTCTGGTAACGAAATAATTGATCTTCGTTTTCGTTTATACAAAATTTTATTTATATAAGTTTTTGACTTCCCTTTCTGTATAAGTAGTTGATTTTTATATATGTTTAAAGGACTCTCACCTATATAAATATGGTCATTTAAATTTTCTTCACCGCTATGTATTGTAGCTACATCAGATTTAGCATCATTTAAGTCTATACAATTCATTTCTATACGACTTAAAAAATCAGCGACACAATTTTCTTTTCCTTTGATATATTCGATATCAAAGTCAAACTCATTGAGTTTGATCTTCCAGCGCTGTAGTTTGCAATTTGGTTCCTTTAATGAATGAAGCCATACCAAAGGCCGATGGTCCGTTTGAATTTTAAACTTACGTCCATAGAGATATGGTCTAAAATACTTTGTAGCCCAAACTATTGAGAGGAGCTCTTTTTCTATAACACTATAGTTTTTTCTCATGGACATTCAAGTTCCTCGAAGCGAATGCTATTGGGTGTTTATTTTGTGAAAGTACAGCTCCTAATGATGCGTTACTAACATCAGTTGTTAAGGTGAACTGTTTTTCAAAATCCGGATATGCCTAAATGGGGCACGAACATATGAGTTCTTTAAGCTTGTTAAAGGACTCTATGTACTGCCTGTCCATTAAATTAGTTTTGACATTTCTTTTGAGACATTTAGTCATAGGTAAGGCTACTTTAGAATAGTCCTTAATAAATTTACGGTAGAAACCCGTAATGCCCAAAAATGCCTTTATTTGCTTTACTGATTGAGGTAATTTAATTTGTTTAATAATTTCGATTTTGTTTGGATTCGGCTTAATGCCTTTATCGGAAATTATGTGTCCTAAATATTCTGTCTCGTGTTTAAGGAAGTGGCATTTATCGACCTGCACTTTCAGATTATATTCAAGAAGTCTTTTTAATATTTTATTAAGAGAGTCAATATGCTCTTGGAGTGATGTCGAAAATATAAGTATATTGTCTAAATATACAACGCAAATTTTGTTTATATAATCATGTAAGACTTCAGTCATCATTCTCTGAAATGATGCGGGGGCGTTTTTTAAGCCGAACGGCATACGCGTAAACTCATAGTGGCCGTCTGCAGTTGAAAAAGCGGTTTTGTGCCTATCTCTTTTTTCAATAGGGATTTGGTGAAATCCTTTAGCGAGGTCGAGCGTTGAAAAATATAGTGCATTTCCTAATTTGGAGAACATATCCTCCATATTAGGAATTGGGAATTTGTCCTCTGTTGTAATATCGTTTAATTTCCTATAGTCAACAACAATGCGCCACTTTTGTTGACCGGAATTATCAATTTTTTTTTGGGACAACCCAAATCGGCGCGTTGTACGGACTGCTGGAATTTACAATTATTCCTGACTCAAGCATTTCAGAAATTTGCCTGTTAACCTCTTTTTTGTGCGCTTCTGGATATCTGTATGTCTTTAAAAATACAGGAATATCGTTTTTTGTTGGTATCTTGTGAGTATATTTCACTGCTGAAGACAAATGCTCACCGTCAATGTAAAAAACTTTCCTAAATTTACATATAGTTGAAGTTAGACATTTTATTTCCTCCTTATTAAGGTTTTCTAACTCTAGCTTATCTATTATCTTATTAATATTTGGATTTTCAAACTTTATTTCTATTCTATCACTATTGAAATTATTGATCTCTTCTTGAGTTAACTGATATTGTGAGATTGTAAAAACTAAAGGCAAAATAGCATCATTTGTAATGAGCTGTGAATTTTGAAGATCGATTTTCGCTTGTAAAGGCCGCAAAATGTTACATCCTATAATTCCATCAAAGTCACTTTTTAAATCGGATTCTAATAATTCAATATTTACCAAAGGTTTCTTAAATTCTTTAAACAATGCGATTGTTATTTTAGATTCACAACCAAATGTTGAATTAATTGCTTTAAGTTTCAATTTTCTACTTAGTTGCGTTTTAAAAGAGGGGTGAAATAAACCTTTTTGAATTAGTGAAGTGCTTGCACCCGAATCTATTAATAATTTAATAGGAATAGATTTCGTTCTAATTATTGTGCAGGGTAGAGTTCGTGTGTGGTTATTTGAAAATTTTCGATTTGGGAAGCATTTGGATTTTGTAGCATAGTAGACGAATTGTTGACTTGCTGGATATGTTCAACTTCCATAATTTCGCTTTGACGATTATTTCTAATTAACTCTGAATTATTTCCTTGAAAATTTCTACTATAATTGGGTTGTCGAAAGTTTTCAGAGTTATTATTTTTCCTAAAATTTCCAGAATTATTTTGGCGAAAATTTCTGGGATTATTTGTGGAAGAATTCCGAAAATTTCCTGAATTATTTTGATGAAAAAATTCTGGATTACCGAAATTATTATAGGTTCCAACATTATCTTGTAAACTATTTCCTAAATTTTGAACATTTGAATTCTGAAAATTAGTTAAATTAGGCTGCACTATGTTTTGCCCATAAGACATATTTCCATTGTTTCTATTACCGTTTTCGATATCTATCAAGTTGTTATTAGTATAGTTCTTAAAGCCAAAATTGCTACCTGAAGTGGTAAGGTTATTTCTTTGGTTATTATAGCTTCTTCTAAATTCAATATAAAAGTTATCTGTATCAATTAATATGGATTTAGGTTCCGTAAGTGTGGAGGGGTTTCTAGCATTAAGAATTAATTTCGGATTGTTTGGCAATTTATTTATAAAAAATTTTAGTGCCATTTTTTCATTTTGACTATTATCATACCAAACAGGTGTATCAGTACTAAGGCTTGTTTCAATATTAAGTTTTGTTAAAAGGCTTATAACATTTTCATATAATTCCTCAACAGATCTATTAAAACTCAACATTTTTATTTGGTTAACAATATTTTCAAAACTTTCGCTTATGTTACAGTTTAATTTTAGCACTGATTTAATATCTTCCCAATGATTTTTATTATTAATTAATATAATATTGGCTTGACCTTTAATTTTTTGTCTTATTCTTATTTCTAGTATATTTTTTAAATATTCATTTAAATTAGTAGCAAGTAAGAAAATATAATCAATATGTTTAATAAATAAGTCTAAATGTTCTGGTTGTCCAGTAAATTCCGGAACTCCATTTACTAGTTCGAGAAGATTTACCTCCGTCATAGTTGCTCCCTCTTTGTGTATGAGTATATTGTGTATTCACAGATTGTTGATTGAAGTTAGTACTTTTATTTTCTTTTTTTTTTTTTTTTGTATATTTGTATATCTTTAAGATATAGTTCTGCTTTTTGTTTCACCACTATCACTTACAAAAATATGTTTATTGTATGATTAATTAAATGTTGCTTTTAACATTTCACTTAAATTTGTTTTTTGTTTTCTATTATTTTGTCGTTTTGAATATATGTATTAGAAATTTCACACAAATTTCACTTTGATTTATTTTCTTTTCCGACTGCGCCAATTACAGAATTTGTGGCCGAATAAAGGAAAACACTTTTATTATTTTTTTTTTTTTAATCTTTATTGCTTGAACTCCAAAAACAGAATGAATCAGTGTTTCATTTACTTTTGCATGTTAGCTCGCATTAAGAAAAAAACTGTTACAAATTTCAGAACAAGCAAACAATGGAAAAATACTACAAACGGTTCTTATTACATACATATTTGCTTATGGTAACCACTGACAATATGCATCATCGGCAACATGTGTCCATCGTCGCTGGGAGCTGTGTTTTGTTGAGTACATACTTTACGTGATGGGTTTGGTTTTGGCATTGCTATGTATATACAAATTGTATACATACATAGCGCGTGTTGTTTATTGATAGTAACATGTTTGTATCATTATATTAAATGAGTACAGGTTGTGTAGCAAGTTGTTGCTATGCTCAGCATGTGAGTCGTGGTGTATGTCGAAGTTTCTCATTTTTCTCTTGCCCGGCCCAACCCACCGCATTTCCTGGATTGCGGTAATGTCTGCTTTATAGCAGTCCAGGGCCTCACCAAGTTCATGGGCTGCACGTGGTCTGCTTAGGGACCTCACATACCATGTGCATATCCGTAAATCATTGTCCTTTGTTCGTTTGCGGGGGTCGTCAACAGTGCATCCATCCGTATCCGAGGCATTCGGTTGGTTCGTAACTATTATTTTTTAATGTGGCCGGGCAGTTACCCCGACGCACACCACCAACCTGGAGGACCGGTCCCTTTTTTTATACCTCTTGTTCGGAGGTCGCACTTATAGGTTAAGCAAGTTGAGTTCGGATGAACAACAACCAGTATCCGGTGGCTACCGACGTGGAGGTACTATAAGCACAGTTGATGTGTGGGAAATAGTTACAACAGCTCGGCATCGCCGGGTTGATACCAATCAATGCCTACCCTGTTCCCACATCACCCAGCCACCTCACTCAGGAAATATTGGGTGTGGACGCTCTAATTTACTCTCAAAATAAAGTTTAGTTGTTACCATATATATATGCATTAAAATATTTCAATATTATAATAATTAAATGCCCCAAGAATCAGAGAAGAGGCAAGTGTGAGCATTTGTAAGCCGCTAAACGAAATAAAGCAACGTCCTGTGATCAAATTACTAATCATATCGGCTAAAGGTTAAGCCAAAGATGTGGGCAAGAAATCAAAATCATTTTCATTGGAGAAACTTTTGGATTTCATCCTACTAATGGATCGCAATATACAAAATACTATAACAAAATTTCACAATTTCACTGGCTTAAGTGACATTTGCGTCATTAATACGCCGTACGGCAAGCTGAACCATGCACGAATGTTAATTTAACCTTGTATTAAAAAATTCACACAAACCTCACTCAGGAATATTGGGTGTGGAAGCTCTAATTTACTCTCAAAATAAAGGCCAGTTGTTACCATGCATGCATTAAAATATTTCAATATTATAGTAACTAAATGCTCCAAGAGTCAGAGAAGAGGCAAGTGTGAGCATTTGTAAGCCGCTAACCGAAATAAAGCAACGTCCTGTGATCAAATTCATTTCATTGGAAAAACATTTGGATTTCATCCTATTAATGGATCGCAATATACAAAATACCGACCTCTATATGAAAATTTCACAATTTCACTGGCTACAGTGACATTTGCGTCATTAATACGCCGTACGGCAAGCTGAAACACGCACGAATGTTAATTTAATCTTGTATTGAAAAATTCAAACAAACCTCTTCTTCTTTTTAAGATGGCGCTACAGTCCGGGGTGGACCTGGGCCTCAACCAGCATGCCTCTCCAGCTAGCACGATGTTTTGCCAGCTGCTTCCAATTGCGCACTCCAAGTTGGTTGAGGTCCTTTTCCACTTGTGTGCGCCATCTCAGTCTAGGACGTCCTCTGTTGCGTTGTCCCCGTGGTTTGGATTCGAAGATTCTTCGGGCCGGAGCAGTGTTGTCCATCCGCTCTACATGGCCTAGCCACTTTAAGCGTTGTATCCGTAGACGCTTGACTAGGTGCGTGCCGCCGTACAGCCCATACAGTTCGTGGTTGAATCTTCTCCTCCGGATGCCATCAACGCAAACAGAATCAAAAATCGCACGCAGAACTTTTCTCTCGAAGAGACCAAGGGCTTCCTCATCCGCTTTTAGTAGCGTTCATGTTTCTGCGCCGTAAAGCAGAATAGGGATGATCAAGGTGTTGTACAAAGTCACTTTGGTCGTTCGGGAGAGTGCGTTATTAATCAATTGCCTCTTAAGCCCAAAGAAACAGCGATTGGCAAGAGTGATTCTGCGCTTGATTTCGGTACTGATGTTGTTGTCCGTATTCAACGCGGAGACGAGGCAGATGAAGTCCTTGACTACCTCGAAACGTCTGCTGCCCATATTGGCGCTCTGATGTTCTGCGTCCTTCTTTGATCACAGCATATACTTTGTTTTGCCCTCGTTTACCGCCAGAATGCGCCTGCCTGGTCAAACCATGGGTTCCTCTTAGGTGGTGGAGTGAAACCCAGCACATCAGCGGCGGCCTCTTTGATGGCTTCTTGACAACGTTTCCATTTGTCTTCTATTGTTTGTGCAGGCAGCGTCGAACTTTGAGACAGTTTCAGGGAGAATCGATCGGTAAAGGCTCTAGCGATCGGCTGCGATTGTAGCTTTCCGACGTCAAACCGTTTTGGTTTGTCTCGACTCCGTTGCTCTCTCGATATCCGGGTTCTTACCTTGGCTACAACAAGGAAATTATCCGAGTCAATGTTTGCACCTCGGAAGGTTTAGACATCGAGAATACTGGAGGAGTGTCTGACGTCGATCGCAACATGATCAATCTGGTTGACGGTTGATTGATCAGGTGATCGCCAGGTCCATTTATGAATGTTAAGATGTGGGAACCGCGTGCTGGCCACAGAGAGATTTCGCCCCGAGGGGAAGTCAACTAGCCTGAGTCCGTTTCCGGAGCTGTTGGCGTGCAGGCTGTGTCTTCCGATGACTTTAGCAAAGACTTTTTCTCTTCCCAGCTGAGCGTTGAGATCTCCTAGAACGATCTTGGTGTCGTAGCTGGGGCATCGATCGTATGTCCTTTCTAGGAGGTGATAGAGGTATTCTTTACTGCTGTCATCTTTTTCCACTGTCGGGGCGTGGGCGCATTTGAGGCTTGTATTTCCGAATTTAGCCTTGATGCGGATTGTTATGAGGCGTTCGCTTATGTATTTTAAACTTAAGACTTTTGCCTATATCTGCCTCGAACAACAAAACCACATTCAAATAAGCATTTCCCTTTCTCACTGTAGCAGTCGCCGTGGTATATGTCGCAGTTTCTCACTCTTCTCTTGCCCGGCCCATCCCACCGCATTTCCTGGATTGCGGTAGTGTCTGCCTTACAGCAGTCCAGGGCCTCCGCAAGTTCATCGGCTGCACGTGGTCTGTTTAGGGACCTCACATACCATGTGCATATCCGTAAATCATTGTCCTTTGTTCGTTTGCGGGGGTCGTCAACAGTGTATCCATCCGTATCCGAGGCATTCGGTTGGTTCGTAACTATTATTTTTTAATGTGGCCGGGCAGTTTCCCCGACGCACACCACCAACCTGGAGGACCGGGCCCTTTTTTTATACCTCTTGTTCGGAGGTCGCACTTACAGGTTTAGCAAGTTGAGTTCGGATGAACAAACACCAGTATCCGGTGGCTACCGACGTGGAGGTACTATAAGCACAGTTGATGTGTGGGAAACAGTTACAACAGCTGGGCATCGCCGGGGTGATACCAATCAGTTTCTACCCTGTTCCCACATCACCCATCCACCTCACTCAGGAAATATTGGCTGTGGAAGCTCCAATTTACTCTCAAAATTAAGGTCAGTTGTTACCATATATATATACGCATTAAAATATCTCAATATTATAGTAATTAAATGCCCCTAGAATCAGAGAAGAGGCAGGTGTGAGCATTTGTAAGCCGCTAACCGAAATAAAGCAACGTCCTGTGAACAAATTACTTATCATATCGGTTAAAGGTTAAGCCAAAGATGGGGGCAAGAACTCAAAATCATTTTCATTGGAAAAACTTTTGGATTTCATCCTATGGATCGCAATATACAAACTACCGACTTCTATAACAAAATTTCACAATTTCACTGGCTAAAGTGACATTTGCGTCATTAATAGGCAGTACGGCAAGCTGAAACATGCACGAATGTTAATTTAATCTTGTGTAGAAAAATTCACACAAACCTCACTCAGGAATATTGGGTGTGGAAGCTCCAATATACTCTCGAAATAAAGGACATTTCTTACCATATATATATGCATTAAAATATCTCAATATTATAGTAATTAAATGCCCCAAGAATCAGAGCTGAGGCAAGTGTGGGCATTTGTAAGCCGCTAACCGAAATAAAGCAACGTCCTGTGAACAAATTACTAATCATATCGGCTAAAGGTTAAGCCAAAGATGGGGGCAAGAAATCAAAATAATTTTCATTGAAGAAACTTTTGGATTTCATCCTACTAATGGATCGCAGTATACAAAATATAGACTTCTACAACAAAATTTCACTGGCTAAAGTGTCATTTGCGTCATTAATACGCCGTACGGCAAGCTGAAACACGCACGAATGTTAATTTAATCTTGTATTGAAAAATTCACACAAACCTCACTCAGGAAATATTGGGCGTGGAAGCTCCAATTTACTCCCAAAATAAAGGCCAGTTCTTACCATATATATATGCATTAAAATATCTCAATATTATAGTAATTAAATGCCCCAAGAATCAGAGAAGAGGCAAGTGTGAGCATTTGTAAGCCGCTAACCGAAATAAAGCAACGTCCTGTGATCAAATTACTAATCATATCGGCTAAAGATTAAGCCAAAGATGAGGGCAAGAACTCAAAATCATTTTCATTGGAAAAACATTTGGATTTCATCGTATTAATGGATCGCAATATACACAATACCGACTTCTATAACAAAATTTCAATATTTCACTGGCTAAAGTGACATTTGCATCATTATTACGCCGTACGGCAAGCTGAAACACGCACGAATGTTAATCTAATCTTGTATAGAAAAATTCACACAAACCTCACTCAGGAATATTGGGTGTGGAAGCTCCAATATACTCTCGAAATAAAGGACATTTCTTACCATATATATATGCATTAAAATATCTCAATATTATAGTAATTAAATGCCCCAAGAATCAGAGAAGAGGCGAGTGTGAGCATTTGTAAGCCGCTAACCGAAATAAAGCAACGTCCTGTGAACAAATTACTAATCATATCGGCTAAAGGTTAAGCCAAAGATGGGGGCAAGAAATCAAAATAATTTTCATTGGAGAAACTTTTGGATTTCATCCTACTAATGGATCGCAATATACAAAATGCCGACTTCTACAACAAAATTTAACAATCTCACTGGCTAAAGTGACATTTGCGTCATTAATACGCCGTACGGCAAGCTGAAACATGCACGAATGTTAATTTAATCTTGTATTGAAAAATTCACACAAACCTCACTCTGGAATATTGGGTGTGGAAGCTCCAATATACTCTCGAAATAAAGGACATTTCTTACCATATATATATGCATTAAAATATCTCAATATTATAGTAATTAAATGCCCCAAGAATCAGAGCTGAGGCAAGTGTGGGCATTTGTAAGCCGCTAACCGAAATAAAGCAACGTCCTGTGAACAAATTACTAATCATATCGGCTAAAGGTTAAGCCAAAGATGGGGGCAAGAAATCAAAATAATTTTCATTGAAGAAACTTTTGGATTTCATCCTACTAATGGATCGCAGTATACAAAATACCGACTTCTACAACAAAATTTTACTGGCTAAAGTGTCATTTGCGTCATTAATACGCCGTACGGCAAGCTGAAACACGCACGAATGTTAATTTAATCTTGTATTGAAAAATTCACACAAACCTCACTCAGGAAATATTGGGCGTGGAAGCTCCAATTTACTCCCAAAATAAAGGCCAGTTCTTACCATATATATATGCATTAAAATATCTCAATATTATAGTAATTAAATGCCCCAAGAATCAGAGAAGAGGCAAGTGTGAGCATTTGTAAGCCGCTAACCGAAATAAAGCAACGTCCTGTGATCAAATTACTAATCATATCGGCTAAAGGTTAAGCCAAAGATGAGGGCAAGAACTCAAAATCATTTTCATTGGAAAAACATTTGGATTTCATCGTATTAATGGATCGCAATATACACAATACCGACTTCTATAACAAAATTTCACAATTTCACTGGCTAAAGTGACATTTGCGTCATTATTACGCCGTACGGCAAGCTGAAACACGCACGAATGTTAATTTAATCTTGTATTGAAAAATTCACACAAACCTCTTCTTCTTTTTCTTCAGATGGCGCTACAGTCCTGAGTGGACCTGGGCCTCAACCAGAATGCCTCTACAGCTAGCACGATCTTTTGCCAGCTGCTTCCAATTGCGCACTCCAAGTTGATTGAGGTCCTTTTCCACTTGTGTGCACCATCTCAGTCTAGGACGTCCTCTGTTGCGTTGTCCTTGTGGTTCGGGACCAAAAATCGCACGCAGAACTTTTCTCTCGAAGAGATCAAGGGCTCCCTCATCCGCTTTAAGGTGTTGTACAAAGTCACTTTGGTCGTTCGGGAGAGTGCGTTATTAATCAATTGCCTCTTAAGCCCAAAGAAACAGCGATTGGCAAGAGTGATTCTGTGCTTGATTTCAATACTGATGTTGTTGTCCCTATTCAACGCGGAGCCGAGGTAGACGAAGTCCTTGACTACCTCGAAACGTCTGCTCCCCATAGTGACGCTCTGATGTTCTGCGTTATTCTTTGATGACAGCATATACTTTGTTTTGCCCTCGTTTACCACCAGTATGCGCCTGCCTGGTCAAACCATGGGTTCCTCTTAGGTGGTGGAGTGAAACCAAGCACGTCAGTGGCGGCCTCTTTGATGGCTTCTTGACAACGTTTCCATCTGTCTTCTATTGTTTGTCTATTAATGGATGCCTATTAATGGATCGCAATATACAAAATACTGACTTCTATAACAAAATTTCACAATTTCACTAGCTAAAGTTACATTTGCGTCATTAATACGCCGTACGGCAAGCTGAAACATGCACGAATGTTAATCTAATCTTGTATTGAAAAATTCACACAAACCTCACTCAGGAAAAATTGGGTGTGGAAGCTTCAATTTACTCTCAAAATAAAGGCCAGTTCTTACCACGCATTAAAATATCTCAATATTATAGTAATTAAATGCCCCAAGAATCAGAGAAGAGGCAAGTGTGAGCATTTGTAAGCCGCTAACTGAAATAAAGCAAAGTCCTGTGATCAAATAACTAATCATATCGGGTAAAGGTTAAGCCAAAGATGGGGTCAAGAACTCAAAATCATTTTCATTGGAGAAACTTTTGGATTTCATCCTACTAATGGATCGCAATATACAAAATACTATAACAAAATTTCACAATTTCACTGGCTAAAGTGACAGTTGCGTCATTAATACGCCGTACGGCAAGCTGAACCATGCACGAATGTTAATTTAACCTTGTATTGAAAAATTCACACAAACCTCACACAGGAATATTGGGTGTGGAAGCTCTAATTTACTCTCAAAATAAAGGCCAGTTGTTACCATATATTTATGCGTTAAAATATCTCAATATTATAGTAATTAAATGCCCCAAGAATAAGAGAAGAGGCAAGTGTGAGCATTTGTAAGCCGCTAACCGAAATAAAGCAACGTCCTGTGATCAAATTACTAATCATACCGGCTAAAGGTTAAGCCAAAGATGAGAACAAGAACTCAGAATAATTTTTACTGGAAAAATATTTGGATTTAATTTTATTAATGGATCGCAATATACGAAATACCGACTTCTATATGAAAATTTCACAATTTCACTGGCTAAAGTGACATTTGCGTCATTAATACGCCGTATGGCAAGCTGAAACATGCACGAGTGTTAATTTAATCTTGTATTGAAAAATTCACACAAACCTCACTCAGGAATATTGGGTGTGGAAGCTCTAATTTACTCTCAAAATAAAGGCCAGTTGTTACCATATATATATGCATTAAAATATCTCAATATTATAGTAATTAAATGCCCCAAGAATCAGAGAAGAGGCAAGTGTGAGCATTTGTAAGCCGCTAACCGAAATAAAGCAACGTCCTGTGATCAAATTACTGATCATATCGGCTAAAGGTTAAGCCAAAGATGAGGGCAAGAACTCGAAATCATTTTTATTGGAAAAATATTTGGATTTCATCGTATTAATGGATCACAATATACAAAATACTGACTTCTATAACAAAATTTCACAATTTCAATGGCTAAAGTGACATTTGCGTCATTAATACGCCGTACGGCAAGCTGAAACATGCACGAATGTTAATCTAATCTTGTATTGAAAAATTCACTCAAACCTCACTCAGGAAATATTGGGTGTGGAAGCTCTAATTTACTCTCAAAATAAAGGCCAGTTGTTACCATATATATATGCACTAAAATATCTCAATATTATAGTAATTAAATGCCCCAAGAATCAGAGAAGAGGCAAGTGTGAGCATTGTAAGCCGCTAACCGAAATAAAGCAACGTCCTGTGATCAAATTACTTATCATATCGGCTAAAGGTTAAGCCAAAGATGAGAACAAGAACAAGAACAGTGACATTTGCGTCATTAATACGCCGTACGGCAAGCTGAAACATGCACGACTGTTAATTTAATCTTGTATTGAAAAATTCACACAAACCTCACTCAGGAATATTGGGTGTGGAAGCTCTAATTTACTCTCAAAATAAAGGCCAGTTGTTACCATATATATATGCATTAAAATATCTCAATATTATAGCAATTAAATGCCCCAAGAATCAGAGAAGAGGCAAGTGTGAGCATTGTAAGCCGCTAACCGAAATAAAGCAACGTCCTGTGATCAAATTACTAATCATATCGGCTAAAGGTTAAGCCAAAGATGAGGGCAAGAACTCAAAATCATTTTCATTGGAAAAACATTCGGATTTCATCCTATTAATGGATCGCAATATACAAAATACCGACTTCTATAACAAAATTTCACAATTTCACTGGCTAAGGTGACATTTGCGTCATTAATACGCCGTACTGCAAGCTGAAACATGCACGAATGTTAATTTAATCTTGTATTGAAGAATTCACACAAACCTCACTCAGGAATATTGGGTGTGGAAGCTCCAATATACTCTCGAAATAAAGGACATTTCTTACCATATATATATGCATTAAAATATCTCAATATTATAGTAATTAAATGCCCCAAGAATCAGAGAAGATGCAAGTGTGGGCATTTGTTAGCCGCTAACCGAAATAAAGCAACGTCCTGTGAACAAATTACTAATCATATCGGCTAAAGGTTAAGCCAAAGATGGGGGCAAGAAATCAAAATAATTTTCATTGGAGAAACTTTTGGATTTCATCCTACTAATGGATCGCAATATACAAAATACCGACTTCTACAACAAAATTTTACTGGCTAAAGTGTCATTTGCGTCATTAATACGCCGTACGGCAAGTTGAAACACGCACGAATGTTAATTTAATCTTGTACTGAAAAGTTCACACAAATCCCTTCTTCTTCTTCTTCAGATGGCGCTACAGTATGGGGTGGACCTGGGCCTCAACCAGCATGCCTCTCCAGCTAGCACTATCTTTTGCCAGCTGCTTCCAATTACGCACTCCAAGTTGGTTGAGGTCCTTTTTCACTTGGGTGCGCCATCTCAGTCTAGGACGTCCTCTGCTGCTTTGTCCCTGTGGTTTGGATTCGAAGATTCTTCGGGCCGGAGCAGTGTTGTCCATCCGCTCTACATGGCCTAGCCATTTAAAGCGTTGTATCCGTAGACGCTTGACTAGGTGCGTGCCGCCGTACAGCCCATACAGTTCGTGGTTTAATCTTCTCCTCCGGATGCCATCAGCGCAAACAGGACCAAAAATCGCACGCAGAACTTTTCTCTCGAAGAGACCAAGGGATTCCTCATCCGCTTTTAGTAGCGTACAGGTTTCTGCGCCGTAAAGCAGAACTGTGATGATCAAGGTGTTATACAAAGTCACTTTGGTCGTTCGGGAGAGTGCTTTATTAATCGATTGCCCAAAGAAACAGCAATTGGCAAGAGTGATTCTGCGCTTGATTTCGGTACTGATGTTGTTGTTCGTATTCTCCGCGGAGCCGAGGTAGACGAAGTCCTTGACTACCTCGAAACGTCTGCTGCCCATAGTGACGCTCTGATGTTCTGCGTACTTCTTTGATGACAGCCTATACTTTGTTTTGCCCTCGTTTACCACCAGTATGCGCCTGCCTGGTAAAACAATGGGTTCCTCTTAGGTGGTGGAGAGAAACACAGCACATCAGCGGCGGCCTCTTTGATGGCTTCTTGACAACGTTTCCATTTGTCTTCTATTGTTTGTGCAGGCAGCGTCGAACTTTGAGACAGTTTCAGGGAGAATCGATCATTAAAGGCTCTAGCGATCGGCTGCGATTGTAGCTTTCCGACGTCAAGCCGTTTTGGTCTGTCTCGACTCCGTTGCTCTCTCGATATCCGGGTCCTTACCTTGGCTACAACAAGGAAATTATCCGAGTCAATGTTTGCACCTCGGATGGTTCAGACATCGAGAATACTGGAGGAGTGTCTGACGTCGATCGCAACATGATCAATCTGGTTGACGGTTGATTGATCAGGTGATCGCCAGGTCCCTTTATGAATGTTAAGATGTGGGAACCGCGTGCTGGCCACAGAGAGATTTCGCCCCGAGGGGAAGTCAACTAGCCTGAGTCCGTTTCCGGAGCTGTTGGCGTGCAGGCTGTGTCTTCCGATGACTTTAGCAAAGACTTCTTCTCTTCCCAGCTGAGCGTTGAGATCTCCTAGAACGATCTTGGTGTCGTAGCTGGGGCATCGATCGTATGTCCTTTCTAGGAGGTGATAGAGGTATTCTTTACTGCTGCTTAGCCTTGATGCGGATTGTTATGAGGCGTTCGCTTATGTATTTTAAACTTAAGACTTTTGCCTATGTCTGCCTCGAACAACAAAACCACATCCAAATAAGCGTTTCCCTTTCTCACTGTAGCAGTCGCCGTGGTATATGTCGCAGTTTCTCACTCTTCTCTTGCCCGGCGCATCCCACCGCATTTCCTGGATTGCGGTAATGTCTGCCTTACAGCAGTCCAGGGCCTCCGCAAGTTCATCGGCTGCACGTGGTCTGTTTAGGGACCTCACATACCATGTGCATATCCGTAAATCATTGTCCTTTGTTTGTTTGCGGGGGTCGTCAACAGTGTATCCATCCGTATCCGAGGCATTCGGTTGGTTCGTAACTATTATTTTTTAATGTGGCCGGGCAGTTTCCCCGACGCACACCACCAACCTGGAGGACCGGGCCCTTTTTTTATACCTCTTGTTCGGAGGTCGCACTTATAGGTTTAGCAAGTTGAGTTCGGATGAACAACAACCAGTATTCGGTGGCTACCGACGTGGAGGTACTATAAGCACAGTTGATGTGTGGGAAACAGTTACAACAGCTAGGCATCGCCGGGTTGATACCAATCAGTGTCTACCCTGTTCCCACATCACCCTGCCACCTCACTCAGGCAGTATTGGGTGTGGAAGCTCCAATTTACTCTCAAAATAAAGGTCAATTGTTACCATATATATATGCATTAAAATATCTCAATATTATAATAACTAAATGCCCCAAGAATCAGAAAAGAGGCAAGTGTGAGCGTTTGTAAGCCGCTAACCGAAATAAAGCAACGTCCTGTGATCAAATTACTAATCATATCGGCTAAAGGTTAAGCCAAAGATGAGGGTAAGAACTCAAAATCATTTTCATTGGAAAAACATTTGGATCGCAAAGGTTAAGCCAAAGATGAGGGCAAGAACTCAAAATAATTTTCGTTGGAAGAACATTTGGATTTCATCCTATTAATGGATCGCGATATATAAAATACCGACTTTAATAACAAAATTTCACAATTTCACTGGCTACAGTGACATTTGCGTCATTAATACGCCGTGCGGCAAGCTGAAACACGCACAAATGTTAATTTAATCTTGTACTGAAAAATTCACACAAACCTCTTCTTCTTCTTCTTCAGATGGCGCTACAGTCCGTTAATTTAATCTTGTACTGAAAAATTGACACAAACCTCTTCTTCTTCTTCTTCAGATGGCGCTACAGTCCGGGGTGGACCTGGGCCTAAACCAGCATACCTCTCCAGCTAGCACGATTTTTTGCCAGCTGCTTCCAATTGCGCACTCCAAGTTGGTTGAGGTTTTTTTCCACTTGTGTGCACCATCTCAGTCTAGGACGTCCTCTGTTGCGTTGTCCCTGAGGTTTGGATTCAAAGATTCTTCGGGCCGGAGCAGTGTTGTCCATCCGCTCTACATGGCCTAGCCACTTTAAGCGTTGTATCCGTAGACGCTTGACTAGGTGCGTGTCGCCGTACAGCCCATACAGTTCGTGGTTTAATCTTCTCCTCCGGATGCCATCAACGCAAACAGGACCAAAAATCGCACGCAGAACTTTTCTCTCGAAGAGACCAAGGGCTTCCTCATCCGCTTTTAGTAGCGTACAGGTTTCTGCGCCGTAAGGCAGAACAGGGATGATTAAGGTGTTGTACAAAGTCACTTTGGTCGTTCGGGAGAGTGCTTTATTAATCGATTGCCCAAAGAAACAGCAATTGGCAAGAGTGATTCTGCGCTTGATGTCGGTACTGATGTTGTTGTCCGTATTCACCGCGGAGCCGAGGTAGACGAAGTCCTTGACTACCTCGAAACGTCTGCTGCCCATAGTGACGCTCTGATGTTCTGTGTACTTCTTTGATGACAGCCTATACTTTGTTTTGCCCTCGTTTACCACCAGTATGCGCCTGCCTGGTCAAACAATGGGTTCCTCTTAGGTGGTGGAGAGAAACACAGCACATCAGCGGCGGCCTCTTTGATGGCTTCTTGACAACGTTTCCATTTGTCTTCTATTGTTTGTGCAGGCAGCGTCGAACTTTGAGACAGTTTCAGGGAGAATCGATCGGTAAAGGCTCTAGCGATCGGCTGCGATTGTAGCTTTCCGACGTCAAACCGTTTTCGTTTGTCTCGACTCCGTTGCTCTCTCGATATCCGGGTTCTTACCTTGGCTACAACAAGGAAATTATCCGAGTCAATGTTTGCACCTCGGAAGGTTCAGACATCGAGAATACTGGAGGAGTGTCTGACGTCGATCGCAACATGATCAATCTGGTTGACGGTTGATTGATCAGGTGATCGCCAGGTCCCTTTATGAATGTTAAGATGTGGAAACCGCGTGCTGGCCACAGAGAGATTTCGCCCCGAGGGGAAGTCAACTAGCCTGAGTCCGTTTCCGGAGCTGTTGGCGTGCAGGCTGTGTCTTCCGATGACTTTAGCAAAGACTTCTTCTCTTCCCAGCTGAGCGTTGAGATCTCCTAGAACGATCTTGGTGTCGTAGCTGGGGCATCGATCGTATGTCCTTTCTAGGAGGTGATAGAGGTATTCTTTACTGCTGTCATCTTTTTCCACTGTCGGGGCGTGGGCGCATATGACGCTTATATTTCCGAATTTAGCCTTGATGCGGATTGTTATGAGGCGTTCGCTTATGTATTTTAAACTTAAGACTTTTGCCTATGTCTGCCTCGAACAACAAAACCACATCCAAATAAGCGTTTCCCTTTCTCACTGTAGCAGTCGCCGTGGTATATGTCGCAGTTTCTCACTCTTCTCTTGCCCGGCCCATCCCACCGCATTTCCTGGATTGCGGTAGTGTCTGCCTTACAGCAGTCCAGGGCCTCCGCAAGTTCATCGGCTGCACGTGGTCTGTTTAGGGACCTCACATACCATGTGCATATCCGTAAATCATTGTCCTTTGTTCGTTTGCGGGGGTCGTCAACAGTGTATCCATCCGTATCCGAGGCATTCGGTTGGTTCGTAACTATTATTTTTTAATGTGGCCGGGCAGTTTCCCCGACGCACACCACCAACCTGGAGGACCGGGCCCTTTTTTTATACCTCTTGTTCGGAGGTCGCACTTATAGGTTTAGCAAGTTGAGTTCGGATGAACAACAACCAGTATCCGGTGGCTACCGACGTGGAGGTACTATAAGCACAGTTGATGTGTGGGAAACAGTTACAACAGCTAGGCATCGCCGGGTTGATACCAATCAGTGCCTACCCTGTTCCCACATCACCCTGCCACCTCACTCAGGCAGTATTGGGTGTGGAAGCTCCAGTTTACTCTCAAAATAAAGGTCAATTGTTACCATATATATATGCATTAAAATATCTCAATATTATAATAACTAAATGCCCCAAGAATCAGAAAAGAGGCAAGTGTGAGCATTTGTAAGCCGCTAACCGAAATAAAGCAACGTCCTGTGATCAAATTACTAATCATATCGGCTAAAGGTTAAGCCAAAGATGAGGGCAAGAACTCAAAATCATTTTCATTGGAAAAACATTTGGATCGCAAAGGTTAAGCCAAAGATGAGGGCAAGAACTCAAAATAATTTTCGTTGGAAAAACATTTGGATTTCATCCTATTAATGGATCGCGATATACAAAATACCGACTTTAATAACAAAATTTCACAATTTCACTGGCTACAGTGACATTTGCGTCATTAATACGCCGTGCGGCAAGCTGAAACACGCACAAATGTTAAGAACTTTTCTCTCGAAGAGACCGAGCTTCCTCATCCGCTTTCAGTAGCGAACAGGTTTCTGCGCCGTAAAGCAGAACTTTGGATTGCGGTAATGTCTGCCTTATAGCAGTCCAGGGCCTCCGCAAGTTCATCGGCTGCACGTGGTCAGTTTAGGGACCTAACATTCCATGTGTAGATCCGTAAATCATTGTCCTTTGTTCGTTTGCGGGGGTCGTCAACAGTGTATCCATCAGTATCCGAGGCATTCGGTTGGTTCGTAACTATTATTTTTTAATGTGGCCGGGCAGTTTCCCCGACGCACACCACCAACCTGGAGGACCGGGCCCTTTTTTTATACCTCTTGTTCGGAGGTCGCACTTATAGGTTTAGCAAGTTGAGTTCGGATGAACAAGAACCAGTATCCGGTGGCTACCGACGTGGAGGTATTATAAGCACAGTTGATGTGTGGGAAACAGTTACAACAGCTGGGCATCGCCGGGTTGATACCAGTCAGTGCCTACCCTGTTCCCGCATCACCCAGCCACCTCACTCAGGAAATATTGGGTGTGGAAGCTCCAATTTACTTTCAAAGATCCCGGGAAAATTGATCCAGTTATGTCGCACAACGCTTATAAATACGCGATGAACCGTGCACTTCAGCTCGAGGCCATCTGGGAAGTTTGAAATCTGCACCGAATTTCGGCAAGGAGATGCGCTGTCGTGTGACTTTTTCGGTTTGGTACTGGAGAAGATAGGCGGCGGACCAAGGTAAACGCGGAAGGCATTATCTTCTAAAAAGCAGTCTAGCTGTTGGGATATGCGGTCTACATCGATATCGTCGTATATTGAAGAAGAGGCGAAGCGAGCTGGTCTTAAGATCAACGAAAGGAAAACAAAGTATATGCTGTCGACTAAGAAACGTTCCGTCACACAACACCTAGGACAAAATGTAAGAATTGACAACTATAGTTTTGAGGTAGTAAGGGAGGACTCCTGACTCGAAGGCCAAAGTCGTGCTCTACAAGACGCTCATACTGCCACTCCTGCCTTATGGAGCTGAAGGCTGAACGATAAGCAAATCTGCAGAGCTGATTCTTGGTGCCTTCGAGAGAAAAATTCTACCTCGGATATACGGTCCCGTCTGCGAGGAAGGTGAATGGAGAAGAATACATAACCGCAGTTTGAAGAGAATGCGGTGACGGTGCGATGGATTTAGATATTATCGCTATACATAAACGCAAACATATATAGAGAAATAATTTTGAGTGTGACCAACAGACAAACCAACAAAAACCTAGCGAACGAAGAGCAATTGAACGTACGATGGAGAAGACGATCAGGAAAGTGCCACGAATCGATTATGGGGACATCTATCGGAAATAGATGTACTTCCCGTGCAAAAAGTACGGAAAGCAAAGCTAAATCGCTTGTTTTACAGGTGCGCATAGCGCAGACATTAGCTCCCAAAGTACTTCAGCAGTTAATTCGAAAAATTACAGTTTAGCTGTAACAGGATTCGGGCTGTAAGATCTAATAACCCACGTTCATGTGCTTCCGAATTGCCGAAACAACAGACAACGCGAAACCTATTGACCTCAGATGGAAAGATGAAACGTATTGACGAAAGATGGGAAAGAGATGAAAAAAAGATGACTAAGGTTGTAGGTCATCGACTTTAAACCAATAAGTGATCGCCTAGCTGTGATCCGCATCAAGGGCAGATTCTACAACATCAGCCTTATATGTGCACACGCCCCTAACGACGAGGCTGAAGACTCTGTCAAAGACGACTATTACGAACTTTTGGATGGTGCCTACGGAGCCTGTACGGAGTACGATGTAAAAATCATACTTGGAGACTTCAACGCCAAAATCGGTAAGGAAAATTCATCGGAAACCACAGCCTCCACGATGCGACAACAGACAACGGCTTCCGACTCACTGACTTAGCGACACGCCGTAATATGGTCGTTAGTAGCACAAGATTCCCTCAAAAAACCATCCACACACCTGCCGACCTTAGGACGGTCGAACCGCCAACCAAATCGACCATGTACTCATTGACGGAAGACATGCGTCAAATATCCATTGGACGCCTGAGTGCACCGGAGATTGCCTACGAAGAGCGACAAATTGAGAGACTCTCCGGCATACCTACGTCAGACACAAACGCCAACGATATATGGTTGCATTGCCGCTCGGTCATCAAAGAGTTAGCGGAAGCTACCTTAGGCTACCTACCACCCCCGACAAGCAATCCGTGGTATGATGGCGAGTGTGAGCAGAAGAAACGTGCAACAGACCAGGCATACCAAAAAGCGCTGCAACGGAAAACAAGAGTAACGCAAGAGGAGTACCGGGCTAGAGGACGGGATGAGAAAAAGCGAAGAAGAGAAAGAGAAATCGAAGAGTCTAGGGACACACATAATATACGAGCCTTTTATAAAGAAGGCAAAATCCGGGCTTCAGGCTTTAGGTAAGGTACCCGGGCTCTTCGAAATTGCGAGGGTAATCTAGTTATCCTATAATCCGACCAGCAGGGAATAGTGGATGTGTTTAGGGCAGCAGTACTTTCAACAGCTGCATAACCGGCCCGACCAGGAGAGAGTGGCAGATCATTCATCGCAACAAAGTTTTCGAGGCAATGGCCTAATTCGAGATCCCGGGAAAATTTATCCAGTTATGTCGCACAATGCTAATAAATACGCAATGCACCGTGCAGTTCAGCTCGAGGCCATCTGGGACGTTTGAAATCTGCATGGGATTTCTGCAAGGAGATGCGCTGTCGCGTGACTTTTTCAATTTGGTACTGGAGAAGATAGGCGGCGGGCCAAGGTAAACACGGAAGGCTTTATTTTCTACAAAACAGTGTAGCTGTTGGGATATGCGGACGACATCGATATCGTCGCGCGTTCCCAACGTGCCGTAGCGGAGGCTTTTGCGGAAATTGAAGAAGAGCTGAAGCGAGCTGGTCTTAAGATCAACGAGGGGAAAGCAAAGTATATGCTGTCGACTAAGAAACGTTCCGTCACACAACACCTAGGACAAAATGTAAGAATCGACAACTATAGGTTTGAGGTAGTAAAGGAGGACTCCCGACTCGAAGGACCAAAGTCATGCTCTACAAGACCCTGATACTACCAGTCCTGCTTTATGGAGCTGAAAGCTGGACGATAAGCAAATCTGCAGAGCTGATTCTTGATGCCTTCGAAAGAAAAATTCTACCTCGGATATATTGTCGCGTCTGCGGGGAAGGTGAATTAAGGAGAAGACATAACCGCGAATTCTACGAGCTGTACCAGGATGTGAATGTAGTCCGGAAGGCAAAAATCCGTCGACTGCACTGGCTCGGCCACATCGAACGCATGGACAGCAACGCTCTAGCGAAGAGGGTCTTCGAAACTGAGCCTCCTGGTTCGAGAAGGAGAGGACGACCGAACCTCCGGTATAGAGAAAAAGGCATCGCGGACGTAAGACAGCTTGGCCTTGATGACTGGAAGCAGGGTGCCCAGGACCGTCAGCGATTGAAGGCAGCAATTGTTCAGGCTCTGACCCTTAATGGGTCGCCGGCCTGATAAGTAAGTAAGCAAAATCGTCAATAAATCTATAAAAAGTACAAAAGGAAGCAAATCCTACAAATTGTGGGCTCGTCCCTGATGCCAAGGGAAAGATTGTAGTGGAGTAAATTAAAAGAAAAGGAAACAATATAAAGACATTCAAAAGGTAGCAGCATTGTGAATTAGCTTCGTACCCCAACGAAAAGTGAGTGTGAGAAAAGTGAAAAAATTAGTGAAGAAGGCAAAAAGAGGAGGCGAAAATCATCATATGCAGAGTGTGTAGATGTGCAATGGTGCCGCGGTAAACCACGAGGCGACAGCCATAACAGGACAAAACACGGCAAGAAGTAACAGTGTACACGTGTGGCGAGTAAAATTAGCCCAGAATAGTATTGCGCATGTTTTCTTTCTTATTTTAAATTGAAATTTAAAGCAATAACTTTTATCAATGAATATACTAAACTGTATTTGAATATTGGGTATCTAATAATTTAATACTTGTATTATAACCTTTGTATAATTTTTTTGAATTGTATCTTTTTTTATTATTAATTGAATTAATGTCTGAAAATGTTTAATCTAACAAAAAAGAAAAAATATTGTAAAATGTATTTTGTAGCGGTGGTAGCTCTAACTGGTAATGAACTTCGGATGAAACTAACTGAACTCAACTTAGCGATAGGGACGGAAAGAAACGTTTCAGTTTTACAGCCTTACGGTTTATCACGTGACGAAAATGATGAAGGCGAAAATAACGATAGCACAGCAATGGACTCCACAGTGGATGTAAGAGCCGAAAGAGCATTCTTTACTCTTCGTGACGTCGAGGATACATTCGAAACAGTTCAGGATTTCTGGAAATTACTCGCTGGATTCAGCTGTTTGAAGAGAAGCTTGTATACGGCAAGAAACTCCTCAAAGGAGCAGCCAAACATTTCATAGTAGCCAAACGGGACTGAAAGATTGGGCATCCATAAAAAGTGCGCTTATCGACGAGTTCGGAATTGAAATGTCGTCCGCTGAAATTCATAGTTTGGGAACCGGAAGAAAAGACCAGCTGAAACATTACATTCGTCGCCGAATAAGATGATCCTGTACCAACCTAGAACAGTAACGGGTTTGAAGGATCAGCTGAAGGTATATGAGAAGGTTCGGAACTTGGCTAAACAGTCGACATACTCAAGAGGAAGTTTCCGAACACCATCAGGAGGGCACTTAATGGTGAAGCGGGAAGTTGCAGACAAGAAATGCTCTAAGTCTGGAGATGCTTTCGAATTGCCGGAACAGCAGGCAACGCGAAACCTATTGATGGTAGCTGGAATCGGTACAGATGGGGCTGTGCTTGACAAATCAACTACCAGAAGAAATATCCTTTTCAGAACCCCGCTGTCCAGAACTTCAAAGAACACAAGAAATTTATTTTCGGCACGACATTGAACGTGAGAGTAAGTGTGTGCAATGGACTCCACAGTAGATGTAAGAGCCGAAAGAGCATTCTTCACTCTGCGTGACGTCGAGGATTCATTCGAAACAGTTCAGGGTTTCTGGAAATTACTCGATGGACTCAGCAGTTTGAAGAGAATGCGGTGACGCTGCGATGGATTAAGATATTATCGCTAAACATAAACGCAAACATAAACAGAGAAATAATTTTGAGTGTGACCAACAGACAATCGAAGAAAAACATAACGAACGAAGAGCCATTAAACGTACCATGGAGAAAACGATCAGGAAAGTGCCACAAATCGATTATGTGGACATCTATCGGAAATCGGTGTACTTCCCGTGCAAGATGTAGTCTCCTGTCAAAGCAAAATCACTTGTTTTACAGACCCGCATAGCGCAGACATGCATGACATGCTCTCAAAGTACTTCAGCAATTAATTCGAAAAATTACATTTTATCTGTAACAGGATTCGGGCTGTAAGATCTAATAACCCACGTTCATGTGCTTTCGAATTGCCGAAACAACAGACAACGCGGAACCTATTGACGAAAGATGGGATAGTGAAGAAGAAGGAGTGCGACATATATTACAGCTGTCACAAGAGGTTGCACACATTTGAATGCGGATTCGTCGTAGGAAAACGGCTAAGGTCGAAGGTCATCGACTTTAAACCGATAAGTGATCGCCTGGCGGTGATCCGCATCGAGGGCAGATTCTACAACATCAGCCTTATATGTGCACACGCCCCTACCGACGAGGCTGAAGACGAAACCATCCGCACACCTGCCGACCTCCGCATGGTCGAACCGCCAACCAAATCGACCATGTGCTCATTGAAGGAAGACATGCGTCAATTATCCTGGATGTAAGAACATTCAGGTGATCAAACGTCGGCTCTGACCATTTTCTCGTGGCAGCAAGATTCAGAGCTCGACTGTCTAATGTCAGAAAGCTGCACCAGCCAACAACAAGTAGGTTTGACATTAGGCGCCTGAGTGCACCGGAGATGTCCAGAGCCTTCGAAGAGCGACAAAGTGAGAAACTCTCCGGTATACTTACGTCAAACATAAACGCCAACGACATATGGTTGCATTGCCGCTCGGTCATCAAAGAGGTGGCGGAAGCTACCTTAGGCTACCTGCCACCCCCGACAATAAACCCGTGGTATGATGGCGAGTGTGAGCAGAAGAAACGTGCAACAGACCAGGTACACCAAAAAGCGCTGCAACGGAAAACAAATCAACGCAAGACGAGTACCGGGGTAGAAGACGAGAGGAGAAAAAGTGAAAAAGAGAAAGAGAAATCGAAGAGTCTAGGGGACAGACATAAAATACGAGCCTTTTATAAAGAAGCCAAAATCATGGCTTTGATCTTAGGAAAGGCACCCAGGCTCTTCGAAATTGCGAGGGTAATCTAGTTGTTCTATAATCCGACCTGTAGTTAATAGTGGATGTGTTCAAGCAGCACTTTCGATAGCTGCATAACCGGCCCGACCAGGAGAGAGTGGCAGTCATTTGCCGAATATGGGAAGACGAAAGAATGCCCAACGACTGGAATATCAGCTCCATATGCTCCATCCACAGAAAAGCGATCGTACCTCGTGCAACAACTGCTCAACGTCGCCTACAATCCAGCGAACTGTGTGAAAGTCTAAAGTCGTTTTGCACAGCACTAATCGGCACGTACCAGTGCGGCTTCCAGCCCGGCAATTCAACTATATCTTCACACTGAGGCAAATCTTGGAGAAGACCAGCGAATTTCAATTCGATACGCACCATCTTTTATCGATTTCAAAGCCGCATACGATAGCATTCATCGCAACAAAGTTTTCGAGGCGATGGCCTAATTCGAGATCCCGGGAAAATTTATGCAGTTATGTCGCACAACGCTAATAAATACGCGATGCACCGTGCAGTTCAGCTCGAGGCCATCTGGGACGTTTGAAATCTGCACCGGATTTCGGCAAGGAGATGCGCTGTCGTGTGACTTTTTCAATTTGGTACTGGAGAAGATAGGCGGCGGGCCAAGGTAAACACGGAAGGCATTATTTGCTACAAAACAGTTTAGCTGTTGGGATATGCGGACGACATCGATATCGTCGCGCGTTGCCAACGTGCCGTAGCCGAGGCTTTTGCGGAAATTGAAGAAGAGCTGAAGCGAGCTGGTCTTAAGATCAAGGAGGGGAAAACAAAGTATATGCTGTCGACTAAGAAACGTTCCGTCACACAACACCTAGGACAAAATGTAAGAATCGACAACTAGAGGTTTGAGGTTTGAGGACCAAAGTCATGCTCTACAAGACCCTGATACTGCCAGTCCTGCTTTATGGAGCTGAAAGCTGGACGATAAGCAAATCTGCAGAGCTGATTCTTGGTGCCTTCGAAAGAAAAATTCTACCTCGGATATATTGTCGCGTCTGCGAGGAAGGTGAATTAAGGAGAAGACATAACCGCGAATTCTGCGAGCTGTACCAGGATGTGGATGTAGTCCGGAAAACAAAAATCCGTCGACTACACTAGCTCGGCCACCTCGAACGCATGGACAGCAACGCTCCAGCGAAGAGGGTCTTCGAATCTGAGCCTCCTGGTTCGAGAAGTAGGGGACGACCGAACCTCCGGTATAGAGAAAAAGTCATCGCGGACGTAAGACAGCTTGGCTTTGATGACTGGAAGCAGGGTGCCCAGGACCGTCAGCGATTGAAGGCAGCAATTGTTCAGGCTCTGACCCTTAATGGGTCGCCGGCCTGATAAGTAAGTAAGCAAAATCGTCAATAAATCTATAAAAAGTACAAAAGGAAGCAAATCCTACAAATTGTGGGCTCGTCCCTGATGCCAAGGGAAAGATTGTAGTGGAGTAAATTAAAAGAAAAGGAAACAATATAAAGACATTCAAAAGGTAGCAGCATTGTGAATTAGCTTCGTACCCCAACGAAAAGTGAGTGTGAGAAAAGTGAAAAAATTAGTGAAGAAGGCAAAAAGAGGAGGCGAAAATCATCATATGCAGAGTGTGTAGATGTGCAATGGTGCCGCGGTAAACCACGAGGCGACAGCCATAACAGGACAAAACACGGCAAGAAGTAACAGTGTACACGTGTGGCGAGTAAAATTAGCCCAGAATAGTATTGCGCATGTTTTCTTTCTTATTTTAAATTGAAATTTAAAGCAATAACTTTTATCAATGAATATACTAAACTGTATTTGAATATTGGGTATCTAATAATTTAATACTTGTATTATAACCTTTGTATAATTTTTTTGAATTGTATCTTTTTTTATTATTAATTGAATTAATGTCTGAAAATGTTTAATCTAACAAAAAAGAAAAAATATTGTAAAATGTATTTTGTAGCGGTGTTAGCTCTAACTGGTAATGAAGAAACTCCTCAAAGGAGCAGCCAAACATTTCATAAGTAGCCAAACGGGACTGAAAGATTGGGCATCCATAAAAAGTGCGCTTATCGACGAGTTCGGAATTGAAATGTCGTCCGCTGAAATTCATAGTTGGGGAACCGGAAAAAAAGACCAGCTGAAACATTACATTCGTCGCCGAATAAGATGATCCTGTACCAACCTAGAACAGTAACGGGTTTGAAGGATCAGCTGAAGGTATATGAGAAGGTTCGGAACTTGGCTAAACAGTCGACATACTCAAGAGGAAGTTTCCGAACACCATCAGGAGGGCACTTAATGGTGAAGCGGGAAGTTGCAGACAAGAAATGCTCTAAGTCTGGAGATGCTTTCGAATTGCCGGAACAGCAGGCAACGCGAAACCTATTGATGGTAGCTGGAATCGGTACAGATGGGGCTGTGCTTGACAAATCAACTACCAGAAGAAATATCCTTTTCAGAACCCCGCTGTCCAGAACTTCAAAGAACACAAGAAATTTATTTTCGGCACGACATTGAACGTGAGAGTAAGAGTGTGCAATGGACTCCACAGTAGATGTAAGAGCCGAAAGAGCATTCTTCACTCTGCGTGACGTCGAGGATTCATTCGAAACAGTTCAGGTTTTCTGGAAATTACTCGATGGATTCAGCAGTTTGAAGAGAATGCGGTGACGGTGCGATGGATTTAGATATTATCGCTAAACATAAACGCAAACATAAACAGAGAAATAATTTTGAGTGTGACCAACAGACAAACGAAGAAAAACATAACGAACGAAGAGCCATTAAACGTACCATGGAGAAAACGATCAGGAAAGTGCCACAAATCGATTATGTGGACATCTATCGGAAATCGGTGTACTTCCCGGTGCAAGATGTAGTCTCCTGTCAAAGCAAAGTCGCTTGTTTTACAGACCCGCATAGCGCAGACATGCATGACATGCTCTCAAAGTACTTCAGCAGTTAATTCGAAAAATTACAGTTTATCTGTAACAGGATTCGGGCTGTAAGATCTAATAACCCACGTTCATGTGCTTTCGAGTTACCGAAACAACAGACAACGCGAAACCTATTGACGAAAGATGGGATAGTGAAGAAGAAGGAGTGCGACATATATTACAGCTGTCACAAGAGGTTGCACACATTTGAATGCGGATTCGTCGTAGGAAAACGGCTAAGGTCGAAGGTCATCGACTTTAAACCGATAAGTGATCGCCTGGCGGTGATCCGCATCGAGGGCAGATTCTACAACATCAGCCTTATATGTGCACACGCCCCTACCGACGAGGCTGAAGACTCTGTCAAAGAGGACTATAACGACCTTTTGGACGGTGCCTACGGAGCCTGTCCGGAGTACGATGTAAAAATCGTACTTAGAGACTTCAACGCCAAAATCGGTAAGGAAAAGTCATCGGAGAGCAGAGCCTCCACGATACGACAACAGACAACGGTTTCCGACTCACTGACGCACGCCGTAATATGGTCTTTAATAGCACAAGATTCCCTCACGAAACCATCCGCACACCTGCCGACCTCCGCATGGTCGAACCACCAAACAAATCGAGCATGTGCTCATTGAAGGAAGACATGCGTCAATTATCCTGGATGTAAGAACATTCAGGTGATCAAACGTCGGCTCTGACCATTTTCTCGTGGCAGCAAGATTCAGAGCTCGACTGTCTAATGTCAGAAAACTGCACCAGCCAACAACAAGTAGATTTGACATTAGACGCCTGAGTGCACCGAAGATGTCCAGAGCCTTCGAAGAGCGACAAAGTGAGAAACTCTCCGGTATACCTACGGCAAACATAAACGCCAACGACATATGGTTGCGTTGCCGTTCTGTCATCAAAGAGGTGGCGGAAGCTACCTTAGGCTACCTACCACCCATGACAAGAAATTCGTGGTATGATGGCGAGTGTGAGCAGAAGAAACGTGCAACAGACCAGGTACACCAAAAAGCGCTGCAACAGAAAACAAAAGAAACGCAAGACGAGTACCGGGCTAGAAGACGAGAGGAGAAAAAGCGAAAAAGAGAAAGAGAAATCGAAGAGTCTAGGGGACAGACATAAGATACGAGCCTTTTATAAAGAAGCCAAAATCCAGACTTTAGGCTTTAGGAAAGGCACCCAGGCTCTTCGAAATTGCGAGAGAGATTGGCCTAATCTAGTTATTCTATAATCCGACCTGCAATAGTGGATGTGTTCAAGCAGCACTTTCGACAGCTGCATAATCGGCCCGACCAGGAGAGAGTGGCAGATCATTTGCCGAATATGGGAAGACGAAAGAATGCCCGACGACTGGAATATCAGCTCGATATGCTCTATCCACAGAAAAGCGATCCTACCTCGTGCAACAACTGCTCAACGTCGCCTACAATCCAGCGAACTGTGTGAACGTCTAAAGTCGTTTTGCACAGCACTAATCGGCACGTACCAGTGCGGCTTCCAGCCCGGCAATTCAACTATAAACCAAATCTTCACACTGAGGCAAATCTTGGAGAAGACCAGCGAATTTCGCACCATCTGTTTATCGATTTCAAAGCCGCATACGACAGCATTCATCGTAACAAAGTTTTCGAGGCGATGGCCTAATTCGAGATCCCGGGAAAATTGATCCAGTTGTGTCGCACAACGCTAATAAATATGCGATGCACCGTGCAGTTCAGCTCGAGGCCATCTGAGACGTTTGAAATCTGCACCGGATTTCGGCAAGGAGATGCGCTGTCGTGTGACTTTTTCAATTTGGTACTGGAGAAGATAGGCGGCGGGCCAAGGTAAACACGGAAGGCATTATTTTCTACAAAACAGTCTAGCTGTTGGGATATGCGGACGACATCGATATAGTCGCGCGTTCCCAACGTGCCGTAGCCGAGGCTTTTGCGGAAATTGAAGAAGAGGCGAAGCGAACTGGTCTCAAGATCAACGAGGGGAAAACAAAGTATATGCTGTCGACTAAGAATCGTTCCGTCACACAACACCTAGGACAAAATGTAAGAATCGACAACTAAAAGTTTGAGGTAGTAAAGGCGGACTTCTGACTCGAAGGACCAAAGTCGTGCTCTACAAGACCCTCATACTGCCACTCCTGCCTTATGGAGCTGAAAGCTGGACGATAAGCAAATCTGCAGAGCTGATTCTTGGTGCCTTCGAAAGAAAAATTCTACCTCGGATATATTGTCGCGTCTGCGAGGAAGGTGAATTAAGGAGAAGACATAACCGCGAATTCTGCGAGCTGTACCAGGATGTGGATGTAGTCCGGAAGACAAAAATCCGTCGACTACACTGGCTCGGCCACATCGAACGCATGGACAGCAACGCTCCAGCGAAGAGGGTCTTAGAATTTGAGCCTCCTGGTTCGAGAAGAGGAGGACGACCGAACCTCCGGTATAGAGATTAAGTCATCGCGGACGTTAGACAGCCTGGCCTTTCATTCTTTTCTTTCTTTACTTTTCTTTTGAGTGTGACCAACAGACAAACGGACAAAAACCTAACGAACGAAGAGCAATTAAACGTACCATGGAGAAGAGGATAAGGAAAGTGCCACAAATCGATTATGGGGACATGTGACCAACAGACAAACGGACAAAAACCTAACGAACGAAGAGCAATTAAACGTACCATGGAGAAGAGGATAAGGAAAGTGCCACAAATCGATTATGGGGACATCTATCGGAAATCGAAGTACTTCCCGTGCAAAATGTAGTCTCCTGTCAAAGCTAAGTCACTTGTTTTACAGATCCGCATAGTGCAGACATTAGCTCTTAAAGTACTTCAGCAGTTAATAGGATTCGGGCTGTAAGATCTAACGTTCCTGTGGTTTCGAATTTCTGGAACAACAGGCAACGCGAAACCTATTGACGTCAGATGGAAAGATGAAACCTATTGAAGAAAGACGGGAAAGTGAAGAAGAAGGAGTGCGACATATATTACAGCTGTCACAAGAGGCTGCACACAATTGAATGCGGATTCGTCGTAGGAAAACGGCTAAAGTCGAAGGTCATCGACTTTAAACCAATAAGTGATCGCCTAGCTGTGATCCGCATCAAGGGCAGATTCTACAACATCAGCCTTATATGTGCACACGCCCCTAACGACGAGGCTGCAGACTCTGTCAAGGAGGACTATAACGACCTTTTGGACGGTGCCTACGGAGCCTGTCCGGAGTACGATGTAAAAATCGTACTTGGAGACTTCAATGCCAAAATCGGTAAGGAAAAGTCATCGGAGAGCACTGTCTCGGTCACATCGAACGCATGGTCGGTTCGAAAAGAAGAGGACGACCGAACCTCCGGTATAGAGAAAAAGTCATCGCGGACGTAAGACAGCTTGGCCTTGATGACTGGAAGCAGGGTGCCCAGGACCGTCAGCGATTGAAGGCAGCAATTGTTCAGGCTCTGACCCTTAATGGGTCGCCGGCCTGATAAGTAAGTAAGCAAAATCGTCAATAAATCTATAAAAAGTACAAAAGGAAGCAAATCCTACAAATTGCGTGCTCGTCACTGATGCCAAGGGAAAGATTGTAGTATAGTAAATTAAAAGAAAAGGAAGCAATATAAAGACATTGAAAAGGTAGCAGCATTGTGAATTAGCTTCGTACCCCAACGAAAAGTGAGTGTGAGAAAAGTGAAAAAATTGGTGAAGAAGGCAAAAAGAGGAGGCGAAAATCATCATATGCAGAGTGTGTAGACGTGCAATGGAGCAGCGGTAAATCACAAGGCGACAGCTCTAACAGGACAAACACGGCAAGAAGTAACAGTGTACACGTGTGGCGAGTAAAATTAGCCCAGAATTATATTGCGCATGTTTTCTTTCTTATTTTAAATTGAAATTTTAAATGATAACTTACATCAATAAATATACTAAACTGTAATTGAATATCGGATATCTAATAATTTAATACTTGTATTATTAACATTGCATCATAATTTTTTAAAGTATTGAGTTGTATCTTTATTTTATTATAAATTGAATTGATGTCTGAAAATGTTTAATTTAACAAAAAAGAAAAAAAAATTGTAAAATGTATTTTGTAGCGGTGTGAGCTCTAAGTGGTAATGAACTTCGGATGAAACTAACTGAACTCAACTTAGCGATAGGGACGGAAAGAAACGTTTCAGTTTTACAGCATTACGGTTTATCACGTGACGAAAATGATGAAGGCGAAAATAGCGATAGCACAGCAATGGACTCCACAGTGGATGTAAGAGCCGAAAGAGCATTCTTTACTCTTCGTGATATCGAGGACTCGATGGATTCAGCAGTTTGATCAGAATGCGGTGCCGGTGCGATGGATTTAGATATTATCGCTAAACATAAACGCAAACATAAACAGAGAAGTAATTTTGTGTGTGACCAACAGACAAACGAAGAAAAACCTAACGAACAAAGAACCATTCAACGTTCCATAGAGAAGACGATCAGGAAAGTGCCACAAATCGAATAAGTGGACATCTATCTTAAATCGATATACTACCGTGCAATATGTAGTCTCCTGTCAAAGCTAAATCGCTTGTTTTACAGATCCGCATAGCACAGACATTAGCTCTCAAAGTACTTCAGCAGTTAATAGGATTCGGGCTGTAAGATCTAATAACCCACGTTCCTGTGGTTTCGAATTTCCGGAATCGGTACAGATGGGGCTGTGCTTGACAAGTCAACTACCAGACGAACGATCCTTTCCAGAACCCCGTTGTCCAGATCCTCAATGAACACAAGAAATTTATTTTCGGAACGGCATTGAACGTGAGAAGTTTAGTAAGTGTGCCCACCGAACGTGGATATAATGCAGATGCAGCGTCCGGGAGGTAAAATAAATTTAAGTTACATGTATTATACAATTAGATGTAGGATAGAGAAAAATATTTAAATAAACGGAATGTATACGTTTTTGAGTTTCCGAACGGAAGAGTTGTGTTGAATTTTTAACTTATATTGTGGTATTCATATAGACGCAGCTTTGAACAGGTATAAGAATTCTTTCGCTTTGGCTGTTGTACAGCAGTAAAAGAAAACAATCAAAAAAATGAATAATAAAGGCGAAAGGTGAAAGGAAAAGTCGAAATTGTAATCCTAGGTTCGCTTAGATCAGTTGCTAAGAGTCAGTATGATTGAAGTAAGATCAACAGAGTATATCACTAAGCTAGCTTAAGAGAGATATGCATGACATGATGTGTGGTACATCACCCTACAACCCTATAACCAACCGACGAGATAGTACAGTTAACTAAACGAACTAACGCATGACACGAGGGTTACCAGAGCGATCATCCACAGTTGATTGACAGAACTCAAAGTGGCCGCTCGCTAAGCCGAAATCTTTATAAAATCATTAAATTTGTAATATTATCAACTCTGTACGCAATCAACATGGTGGGATGCCAACAACAATACCTGTCGATGCACGTCGATGCATGACATGATGTGTGGTACATCACCCTACAACCCTAAAACCGACCGACGAGATAGTACAGTTAACTAAACGAACTAACGCATGACACGAGGGTTACCAGAGCGATCATCCACAGTTGATTGACAGAACTCAAAGTGGCCGCTCGCTAAGCCGAAATCTTTATAAAATCATTAAATTTGTAATATTATCAACTCTGTACGCAATCAACATGGTGGGATGCCAACAACAATACCTGTCGATGCACTAACCAAGTTGACATGCAGCCTCATAGCGGCGCCCCGTAGATAGCGGGGGCGGTTGTGAGGAGGGCTAACAACCCGCCCACAGAGAAACAAACTGCGAGAAACAAACTTACGAGAGAGCAAGCAGCCCCGGATCTACGTACGGACTTACAAAGACGACACGGCGCGAAACGATTTGCGAGTGTGCTCCTGGAATGTAAGAACACTCTACACTCCTGTATAAGAAAACGGCTAAGGTCGAATGCCATCGACTTTAAACCAATAAGTGATCGCCTAGCTGTGATCCGCATCAAGGGCAGATTCTACGTTCTACAGCCTCCACGATACGACAACAGACAACGGCTTCCGACTCACTGACTTAGCGACACGCCGTAATATGGTCGTTAGTAGCACAAGATTCCCTCGCAAAACCATCCACACACCTGGCGATCTGCGGACGGTCGAACCGCCAACCAAATCGACCATGTGCCCATTGACGGAAGACATGCGTCAATTATCCTGGATGTAAGAAGATTCAGGTGATCAAACGTCGACTCTGACGATTTTCTCGTGGCAGCAAGATTCAGAGCTCGACTGCCCAATGTCAGAAAGCTGCACCAGCCAACAACGAGAAAATTTTACATTGGACGCCTGAGTGCACCGGAGATTGCCTACGAAGAGCGACAAATTGAGAGACTCTCCGGTATACCTACGTCAGACACAAACGCCAACGATATGTGGTTGCATTGTCGCTCAGTCATCGAAGAGTTAGCGGCAAGAAAAGAAATCCGCGGTATGATGGCGAGTGTGAGCAGAAAAAACGTGCAACAGACCAGGCATACCAAAAAGCGCTGCAACGGAAAACAAGAGCAACGCAAGAGGACTATCGGGTTAGAAGACGGGATGAGAAAAAGCGAAGAAGAGAAAGAGAAATAGAAGAGTCTAGGGACAGACATAAAATACTAGCCTTTTATAAAGAAGCTAAAATCCAGGCTTCGGGCTTTAGGAAAGGCTCCCAGACTCTTCGAAATTGCGAGGATGATCTAGTTATCCTATAATCCGACCAGCAGGGAATAGTGGATGTGTTCAAGCAGCACTTTCAACAGCTGCATAACCAGCCCGACCAGGAGAGAGTGGCAGATCATTTGCCGAATATGGGAAGACGAAAGCATGCCCGACGACTGGAATATCAGCTCCATATGCTCCATCCACAAAAAAGCGATAATACCTCGTGCAACAACTGCTAAAGGCGTTTTGCACAGCACTAATCGGCACGTACCAGTGCGTCTTGCAGCCCGGCAAATCAATTATAGACCAAATCTTTACACTGAAGCAAATCTTGGAGAAGACCAGCGAGTTTCAGTTTTTTTTTTTCTATTTATTTATTTATTTATTTATTTATTGTTCAATTAATAATTTTACAAATTTTGTATGTTCCTGCGAAGCCTTGTGGATGCTTTTCTGCAGGAGATCGCATCTCTAATATTGGCAATCTATTAAAGTAAGCTCAAATGCATAGTTGTACAATTCAATATAAAGTTTGATTCTTATACAAAAGATCTACAAACAAATTAAGATATTCATAAACAAAATTAAAACAATGACTTTAAAGTTTTAAGTGTTTGGATTTTTGATAAGAACATTTTTTATAATGGATTTCCTTGTTTTTACGTTTAAGATATTTTTTTAGGTGTTGTGGTAAATTATTGAATACCTTAGGAATAATGCATTTCAACTGTCTCTTGCCGTAGTTGTTGTGGAAACGGGATTCTTGAAGCATACCTTGTGCCCGTCTTCTGGTACTAAGCCCATGTTGAATTGGTACGATAAATCGGTTGTCATCATAGTACTCCAGAATTAAGGCCATCTTAAAGATGTCGTCTACAGAAAGAGTTTTGAAATTTGATTGCTCTGGATTGTTGAGCTGGTGATTTGGGTCTATCACTTTGAGAGCCGTATTTTGAAGTTTTTTGAGTTTATTTATATGTGCGGCAGATGCACTGCCCCATGCTAGAATACCATATGTCAGTTTTGATTCCACCAAGGTATAGTAGACTTGTCGCAACACTGGCGCTGTGGCATGGAATTTTAAATGCGTAAGTGCGTACATAGCTTTTTTAAGGATTGTGCGCAACTTATCAATATTGAACACGTTCGTTTTTGCTATACATTTGGTTTACTTTTACACAAAATTGCCTATTGTGTAAGTATTCCTTAAACCAATTCGCTACCAATCCTCTTATTCCAGCATGCTCTAGTGCTTCCATTAGCTTCTCATGGCTTAGCGTATCAAAAGCCTTACTGAAGTCTACCAATAGCACTAAGACGTGATGACTTTTGTTCAAGCTTTCGTTGATACAGATTGCGAATTCCCCTAATAACTTGCCAGTACTTTTATTCTTCTGGAACCCATACTGGCTTGAGTGTATTAGAGAATTCCTTGAAATAAAATCTTGTAGTCTGCTTGCTATAACCTCTTCAAGACATTTTTCGATTACAGGTAAAATCGATATTGGCCTGTAATTCCCAATCACGCTTTTTACACCTCCTTTATATATAGGTCGAACTACAGCTGTTTTTAGACCATTAGGGATTTTCGATTCGCGTATACTCAAATTAATCAATTTATGTACAATTGGAGTAAATATGTCTATGTGCCTTTTTATGTCGCCTGCCCTTATTCCATCGAAGGGACATAATTATACTTTGGATTTCAGAGTAGCTAGCTTCTTGTATAAACATTGATCGGACAGAAGTTGACTTTCTGTGTGTGGAAGTGACAACGTCACATTGATGAATGATGTCTCGTATCTGACTGCTGAAATTTGTCGCAAACGCACTGGCTAGGCTACCAAGACACATTTTTCCAGTGAAATTCTTACAAATGATTTCATCAACCCCAGGTTTTTTCCTTCCAATTATCTCATTTATAAGACTCTATGTCTTACGCGGATCGGATCTTATTTGGTTGAATTTTGTTTTGTAGAAGAACGATTTTTGGGCGATTATTTCTTTGTTCAGTCTATTTCTGAAGGTCTTATACTCCACTTCATATGTCTTATTAAGCCTGTTGTTTTTCCATTTCCTGTAGATTGCATCCCTTTTTTTGCATTTGGCAATTAGGTCTGAAGTCATCCAAGCATAACTCTTTCTTTTGTTTTTTATTTTCTTTACGGCTGTCGAGTTTTCATATATATAAGCCATTTTATCAGAAAGGGCTCGATACAGTGAAACCGTGTCATCAATGTTTAGGATATCATTCCAATTTGTTTCTATGATTAGTTCATCAACCTTGACGCTGGATATACAGGATAGGCTGAGTGAACTTTCTTTGATAGCAGAACTTTGCATTGGCCGGAAGTACATGACTGCATAATGATCAGTGATACTACTTTCAATAACGGCAGATTCGATTTGATTGTACAAGGCATTTGTCAAAATGTGATCAATCGTTGATTTGGATCCAGTGTTCGGATCTACCCTGGTAGGCTTTGTTATTGTATTCAGCAATCCCAATGACGCCAGCATTTCTAGATATTCCTTAACACTATACAGATTCAAATCATCCACGTTAATGTTCATGTCACCCATGATCACAATTTCATCATTTCGGCCCAAATGACCAACACTGTTACCAAACTCTTCAATGAAAGTTTTTCTGCTAAAACCTGGTGGTCTATATATGCCCATGATATACAAATATTTATTTTGTTCCTTGACTTTAATCATAATTCTTTCATATGAAATACTTTCTGATGTTAAACTTTCATATTGTATTTCATTTCTTATTAACATCATAATTCCACCTCCTCTACGCTTATCTCTATTCAGGAATTCCGTTTGGAAACCCTCTAAACTGTAGCGATCTTTTTCCTCATCGCTTATATTTGTTTCAACTAACACAATGACATTTATAACATTTGAGATGTGGTTAATATTAAGGCAGAAGTCATCCCAGTTCTTCTTCAATGACCTTATATTCAAACACAAGTAACATAAGGCAGGAGTGGCAGTATGAGGGTCTTGTAGAGCATGACTTTGGTTCTTCGAGTCAGGAGTTTTGACCCCAGTTGTTTCGACAAATCGAAGTAACATCGGTTGGCAAGGGTGGTTCTACGTCGGATCTCCACTGTGATGTCATTTGTGGAGTTAACGTTTGCCCCGAAGTTGTCGATTCTTACATTTTGTCCTAGGTGTTGTGCCACGGATCGTTTCTTAGTCGACAACATATAATTTGTTTCCCCCTGGTTGATCTTTAGACCAGCTCGCTTCGCTTCTTCTTTAAGAAGCTACGTCACGTTGGGAACGCGCGACGATATCAACATCGTCCGCGTATCCCAACAGCTGGAATGTTTTGTAGAATATAGTGCCTTCCGTGTTAACCTTGGCCCGCCGCCTATCTTCTCCAGTAAAAAGTTGAAGAAGTCACACGACAGCGCATCTCCTTGCCGAGGTCCGGTGCAGGTTTCAAACGTTTCAGATGTCCTCGAGCCGAACTGCGCGGTGCATCGCGTATATATTAGCGTGGTGCGCCATAACCGGATCAATTTTGCCTGGTCTGTTGCACGTTTCTTCTGCTCACACTCGCCATCATACAACGGATTTCTTGTCGGGGGTGGTAGGGAGCTAAGGTAGCTTCCGCTAACTTTTTCTGCCGACCATGACGGAGCAGCGAGAGTTCTCCATCGTCATCCTACACAATCTGACGAGTTTGGTAGGGATGCCAAAACTAGACATGGCACTGTATAGCTCGTCTCTATGCACGCTGTCATACGCGGCCTTGAAATCGACGAATAGATGGTGGGTGTCGATTGTACTTCTTGGGACTTCTCCGGGATTTGCCGCAGTGTGAAGATCTGGTCAATTGTGGACTTCCCTGGCCTGAAACCACACTGATAAGGACCTATCAGATTGTTGACGAACGGTTTCAGGCGCTCACGTAATACGGCAGAGAAAATCTTATACGCGATATTAAGGAGACTAATCCCTCTCGTCAGACTTCACTCGTCGGGCATGCTTTCCTTCGACCATATCTTACAGATCAGCTGGTGCATGCACCCAACCAGCTCTTCCCCAGCCGCTTTGAACAGCTCTGCGGATAGTCCGTCCGCGCCAGCAGCTTTGTTCGACTACAGTCTCGACATTGCTATCTTGACCTCGTCTAAATCGGGGGGACAGAATTCTTGTCCATCGTCGTCCAAATTAAGTGGAACATTCTGCCTAACACCGGGACTTATGTCGTCATCGCCGTTTAGGAGTCTGCAGAAATGATCCTTCCAGATTCTCAGCACCGACGGCGACTCTACCACCAGTTGTCCATTTTGGTCCCCGCAGGCTTCTGTCCGAGGTTTGTAACCGCCAGATAACTGTTTTATCTTGCGGTCAAAATTTCGGACGTCATTCCTGCCATAGCACCTCTCCATTTTCTCGACCGCGCGCTACTCGTGCTCTTTCTTTTTTCTTCTTCTCTGTTTGTAGAGCTCACAAACAGCTCTCGTCGTTCGATGCAGCGTTGCCTTGTATGCTTCCAGTTTGGTGCGCCTGCCTGCACTTGTCGTCAAACCATGGGTGCCTCTTAGGTGGTGGCGTGAAACCCAGCACATCAGTGGCGGCCTCTTTGATGGCTTCTTGACAACGTTTCCATTTGTCTTCTATTGTTTGTGCAGGCAACGTCGAACTTTGAGGCAGTTTCGGGGAGAATCGGTCGGTAAAGGCTCTAGCGATCGGCTGCGATTATAGCTTTCCGACATCAAACCGTTTTGGCCTGTCTCGACTCCGTTGCTCTCTCGATATCCGGGTTCTTACCTTGGCTACAGCGAGTCGATGTTTGCACCTCGGACATCGAGAATACTAGAGGAGTGTCCGACGTCGATCGCAACATGATCAATCTAGTTGACTGTTGATTGATCAGGTGATCGGCAAGTCCCTTTATGAATGTTGAGGTGTGGGAACCGCGTGCTGGCCACATAGAGATTTCGCCCCGAGGCGAAGTCAACTAGCCTGAGTCTGTTTCCGCAGGTTTTGGCGTGCAGGCTATGTCTACCGATGACTTTAGCAAAGACTTCTTCTCTTCCTAGCTGAGCGTTGAAATGTGTCGCAGCTGGGGCATCGATCGTATGTCCCTTCTAGGAGGTGATAGAAGTCTTACTTACTGCTGTCATCTTTTTCCTCTGTAGGGGCGTGGGCGCATATGAGGCTTATATTTCCGAATTTAGCCTCGATGCGGATTGTTATGAGGCGTTCGCTTATGTATTGGAAGATTAAGATCTTTTGCCTAAGTCTGCCTGGAACAACAAAACCGCATCCAAATAAGCGTTTCCCTCTCTCCCCGTAGCAGTCGCCATGATATATGTTCAATATATTCAATTACAGTTTAGTATATTTATTTATAAAAGTTATTGTCATAAATTTCATTTTAAAATAAGAAAGAAAACATGTGCAATATAATTCTAGTTTAATTTTACTCGCCGCACGAGTACCCTGTTACTTCTTGCTGGGGTTGTGCTGTTCTAGCTGTCGCCTCGTGATTTAACGCTGCACCACTACACATCTACACACTCTGCATATGATGATTTTCGCCTCCTCTTTTTGCCTTCTTGCGTACTTCTTCTTCACCAATTTTTTTTATTACTTTTCGTTGGGGTACGTAGCTAATTCACAATGCTGCTACGTTTTCAATGTCCTTATATTTTTTCCTTTTCTTTTAATTTACTTCACTACAATCTTTCACTTGGCATCCCGGACGAGCCCCCAATTTGTAGGATTTGCTTCCTTTTGTACTTTTTATAGATTTATTGATGATTTTACTTTCTTACTTACTTACCAGGCCGGCGACCCATTAAGGGTCAGAGCCAGAGCAATTGCTGCCTTCCATCGCTGACGGTCCTAGGCACGCTGCATCCAGTCATCAAGGCCAAGCTGTCTTACGTTCGCGATGACTTGGTCTCTATACCGGAGGTTCGGTCGTCTTCTTCTTCTCGAACCAGGAGGCTCAGATTCGAAGACCCTCTTCGCTGGAGCGTTGCTGTCCATGCGTTCGATTTTCCCGAGACAGTGTAGTCGACGGATTTTTGCCTTAAGGACTACACCCACATCCTGGTACAGCTCGTAGAGTTCACGTTTATGTATTCTCCTCCGTTCACCTTCCTCGCAGACGAGACCATATATCCGAGGTAGAATTTTTCTTTCGAAGGCACCAAGAATCAGCTCTGCAGATTTGCTTATCGTCCAGCTTTCAGCTCCATAAGGCAGGAGTGGCAGTATGAGGGTCTTGTAGAGCATGACTTTGGTTCTTCGAGTCAGGAGTTTTGACCCCAGTTGTTTCGACAAATCGAAGTAGCATCGGTTGGCAAGGGTGGTTCTACGTCGGGTCTCCACTGTGATGTCATTTGTGGAGTTAACGTTTGCCCCGAAGTTGTCGATTCTTACATTTTGTCCTAGGTGTTGTGCCACGGATCGTTTCTTAGTCGACAGCATATAATTTGTTTTCCCCTGGTTGATCTTTACACCAGCTCGCTTCGTCTCTTCTTTAATTGCCGCAAAAGCCTCCGCTACGTCACGTTGGGAACGCGCGACGATATCAATGTCGTCCGCATATTCCAACAGCTGGAATGTTTTGTAGAATATAGTGCCTTCCGTGTTTACCTTGGTCCGCCGCCTATCTTCTCCAGTACAAAATTGAAGAAGTCACACGACAGCGCATCTCCTTGCCGAAATCCGGTGCAGGTTTCAAACGTTTCAGATGTCCTCGAGCCGAACTGCGCGGTGCATCGCGTATATATTAGCGTGGTGCGCCACAACCGGATCAATTTTCCCTGGATCCCGAATAAGGCCATTGTCTCGTAAGGTTCGTTGCGATTAATGCTGCCGTATGCGGCTTTGAAATCGACAAACAGATGGTGCGTATCGATTTGAAACTAGCTGGTCTTCTCCAGGATATGCCTCAGTGTGAAGATTTGGTCTATAGTTTATTTCCCAGGCCGCACTGGTACGCGCCGATTAGTGCTGTGCACAACTGTTGAAAGTGCAACAGCTGTTGAAAGTGCTGTTTGAACACGTCCACTATTCCCTGCGCGTCGGTAAATAGATTACCCCTTGCAATTTAAAATAGCCTGGGTGCCTTTCCTAAAGCCTGAAGCCAAGCTTATGGCTTTTTCATAAAAGGCTAGACTCTTCGATTTCTCTTTCTCTTTCTCTTCTTCTTTTTCTCTTCCCGTCTTCTAGCCCGGTACTCCTCTTGCGTTGCTCTTGTTTTCCGTTGCAGCGCTTTTTCGTATGTCTGGTCTTTTCCACGTTTCTTCTGCTCACGCTCGCCATCATACCAGGGATTTCTTGTCGGGGGAGGTAGGTAGCCTAAGGTAGCTTTACTACCTCTATGATAACCGAGCGGCAATGCAACAACATATCGTTGGCGTTTGAGTTTGACGTAGATATACCGGAGAGTCTCTCACTTTGTCGCTCTTCGTAGGCTCTGGCAATCTCCGGTGCACTCAGGCGTCCAATGTCAAATCTTCTCGTTGTTGGCTGGTGCAGCTTTCTGACATTGGACAGTCGAGCTCTGAATCTTGTTGCCACGAGCAAATGGCCAGAGTCGACGTTTGCCCCCCCTGAATGTTCTTACATCCAGGATATTTGATGCATGTCTTGTCAATCAGCACTTGGTCGATTTGGTTGGCGGTTCGACCGTCCGGAGATTGCCAGGTGTGTGGATGTTTTTGTGAGTTAATCTTGTGCTACTAACGACCATATTACAGCGTGTTGCTAAGTCAGTGAGTCGGAAGCCGTTGTCTGTTGTCGTATCGTGGGGGCTGTGCTTTCCGGTGACTTTTCTTTACCCATTTTGGCATTGAAATCTAAAAGTGCGATTTTTTACATCGTACTCCGGACAGGCTCCGTAGGAACCGTCCAAGAGGTGGTAATAGTCCTCTTTGACAGAGTCTTCAGCCTCGTCTTATTGGATCACTTCGACCTTAGCCGTTTTCCTACGACGAATCCGCATAGAAATGTGTGCAACATTTTGTGGCAGCTGTAATATATGTCGCGCTCCTTCTTCTTCACTATCCCATGTCCTATCCAGCGTATTTCCTGGATCACAGTGATATCCGCTTATACTGCATGAGAGTATTTTCCAGTTCTTACAGTGTTCTTACATTCCAAGAGCACACTAAAAATCGTTTCGCGCCGTGTCGTCGTTGCAAGTCCTTACATAGAGGCTGCTTGCTCTCTCGTAACAGTTTGTTTTTCTGTGGGCGGGTTGTTAGCCCTCCTCACAACCGCTAGGGAATCACTGCATGCGTTGGTTCACTTCACAACGGGTGTTGTAATAGCTATCCAGGAGGCGCCGCTAGGAGGCTGCATGTCAACTTAGTTTGCGCATCGATAGGTATCGTTGTTGGCATCCCACAATGTTGAGGGCGTACAGAGTTGATAATATTACAAATTTAATGATTTTATAAAGATTTCGGTTTAGCGAGCGGCCACTTGGAGATCTGTCAATCAACTGTCGATGATCGCTCTGGTAAACCTCGTTTTATGCGTTCGTTCGTTTAGTTGCAGATAAGAGTGAAAGTAAGTAAGTGAATCAGAGGGCAAAATCAAACGCTCCAGAAACTTAGATCTAGAAAATAGTAAATTGATATAAGTGTATACAAAAAATAGTAAGAAGTGTTCCGAAGAAATTCGTTAAGTTCATTGACACCATTGCAAAACATAAACATCGCATATCACAAACAAAAAGAAACATAAAAATGTTTTGTCTATGTGCGAAAAAAGTTGAGAGAGGTGATATCAAAATTGAGTGCAATGACTGCAAAAAACTGTTTCACGCGAAATGTGTCAATGTGTTGAGTGCAGATCTCGAATACATGAAAAAAAACCGCAAAACCTGGAGATGCTCTCAGTGCACTACCTCGCGTAGAAACTCTCTTCACTCCGATAATATACCCCTCTCGCTCCCACCAAAGAACCAAATAGACAATCAACAACAGGAACGTGAAAATGAAAACATAATGACAATGATACTTAATGAAATTAAAGAACTCAAAAATGACTTCAGTGAATTAAAACATGTAAATGAAAAATTTGTATTAGAAATAAATGCACTAAAAGAAGAAAACAATCAACTAAAGACAAACATAAAATTGCTGCAGACGCGAATAAACACAGTGGAGCAGTCAAGATTAGCCAATGCCATCGACATATTCAATGTGCCAAACGTTGACAGTTCATCTGCAATGCAAGCAGCACTGAAAATTGTTCGTGATGGTGTTGGTTACGAACTCGATGAACGTGAAATTGACTCTCTTCACGTCAAGAAAGTGACAAAGAAGAATGCTGCGGCCACCACCACCAACGTCATAACCATTCATCTGAATCGGCGCCTAACTAAGGAGGCGATTATGGAAAAAAATAAAAAACAGAAACAGCGACTCACAATGAAACTGCTAGGTGACAAAAATGATGGATCAAAATTTTTTTTTAAACGAGTGTTTGACTGCTCACTATCGTGCATTATTTAAAGCGGCAAAGCAAATTAAAGAAAAAAAGAATTTTAAATTTACGTATATGGTTGAGGAATAACATAATTTTTTTGCGGAAAAATGAAGGTGAGGCTGCGTTTTAAGTGAGGTGCTTTGATGACCTCAACCAGTTTTAAGATTTAGAAATAAGCAATGAACCCAAACCCGCCTTATGCAAAAAAACTACGCTATTCCTCAGCCATCGACTTTGCTGATACATCAAAATATTCGTAGCTTAAGAAGTAATTTTGATAATTTTCTAGCGCATCTAAATGTTTAGAATTTTAATGCTATCTTTATTGTTATATCTGAGATTTGGGTTTACGATGATGAGCAAGCTATGTATAACATTCCAGGATATATACCTTTTTTCGGTTGTAATAATTCGTATAGATCAGGTGGTGTCGTTGTATATATTCAAAAAGAGTATGAAAATATCTGTTCGGTAAGGAAATATTGTCTATTAAGTGCCGACATGCTTAAAATTGATTGTTATGTATGTAATGAATGTTTTACGATCTTGTGTGTGTATCGTCGTCATTTATGTGTAGATGTTTTCGTAGAACATATGGATAAGGTTCTCAAAGACGTAAAAAAAAAATGTTTAGTGGTAGGTGACCTAAATATTGACATTTTAAAAACTAGCAGTGATTCATATAAATACTTGACCCTTATGTCCTTATTACAGAGCCGACCCGAATAACAGCTAACACCCAGACTTGTATCGACCACATTTTTCTGAGACTTGACTCCAAATTTCCTTGCAAGCTTTCTGCTGAAGTACTAGATTACAAAATTTCGGATCACTACATGAAAAATTTAAATATTGAACAAACACAAACAAGAAATCCAGACAAATACGTTCCTTTTAAGAAGCAAAACAAAATTATTTATAGTGACCTAATAGAACGATTGGGGGGCATGGGCCTATGCACACGAGGCAATGTCCTTGATCGCGCTCAACATGGCGAGCTGCCAAGACTATCCTCGTCCGTGCATAGGTCAAGTTGACATACAGCCTCCAAGTGGCGCCCCCTGGATAGCCATCACAGCATCCGTTGTGTGGTGAACCAATGTATGCAGCGACTGGCCTACCAGTCTGTAGGTTGTGCGTGAGGCTAACTCCCTCACCACACAAAAATAACCGAGTTCAGCAACGACAACTTGCCTCGGATATGGACGGATCCAACGTTGACGAACCCGGAAAACGAACAAAGGACAACGATTTTCGGTTCTGCACGTGGAATGTGAGGTCCCTTAACAGACCACGTGCAGCCGAACAACTTGCGGAGGCCCTTGACTGCTACAAAGCAGATATCACCGCCATCCAGGAAGTGCGATGGGATGGGCCGGGCAGAAAGAAGATGAAGAACTGCGACATATACTACAGCGACTGCTACAGGGAGAGAAGGCAGCGCCTATTCGGATGCGGATTTGTTGTTCGAGGCAGACTTAGGCAAAAAGTCATAAGCTACGATCCTGTAAGCGAACGCCTCATGACAATCCGCATTAAGGCTAAATTCGGGAACATCAGCCTGATATGCGCTCACGCCCCGACAGAAGAAAAGGATGACAACAGCAAGGATGAGTTCTATGATCTCCTAGAAAGAACATACGATCGGTGCCCCAGCTATGACACCAAGATCGTTCTAGGAGATTTCAATGCTCAGCTGGGGAAAGAGGACATCTTTGCTGGCGTCATCGGGAAACACAGCCTGCACGACACGACTTCCGGAAACGGACTCAGGCTGCTGGACTTCGCCGCGGGGCGGAACCTCTCTATGAGCAGTACGCGGTTCCCACATCGCAACATCCATAAAGGAACCTGGCGATCCCCTGATCAATCAACCGTCAACCAGATTGATCACGTTGCGATCGACGTCAGACACTCCTCCAACATTCTCGATGTCCGAACATTCCGAGGCGCTAACATCGACTCGGATCATCACCTTGTTGTAGCCAAGGTAAGAACCCGGATATCAAGAGAACAACGGAGTCGAGATAGGCCGAAACGGTTTGACGTCGGAAAGCTACAATCGCAACAGGTCGCTGGGATCTTTGCCGACCGAGTCTCCCTAAAACTCTCCCAAAGTTCGACGCTGCCTGCACTAACAATAGAAGAAGAATGGAAACGTTGTCAAAAAGCCATCAAAGAAGCTGCCACTGATGTGCTGGGTTTCACGCCACCACCTAGGAGGAACCCATGGTTTGACGCCGAGTGCAGGCAGGCACATGCAGCCAAACAGGAGGCCTACCAGGCAACGCTGCATCGGACAACGAGAGCTGTTCGTGAGCTCTACGAACAGAAAAGAAGGGAAGAGAACCGGCTTCTCAGAAAGAAAAAGAGAGAGCATGAGAAGCGCGCGGTCGAAGAGATGGAGAGATGTTATGGCAGGAATGAAGTCCGAAAGTTTTACCGAAAGGTGAAACAGCTATCCGGTGGATACAGGGTTCGGACCGAAGCCTGCCGGGACCAAAACGGAAACCTCGTAGTAGAGTCGCAATCGATTCTGAGAATCTGGAAAGATCATTTCTGCAGACTCTTAAACGGCGATGACAACCCAAATCCCGCTGTTAGGCAGAATGTTCCACTTAATTTGGACGATGATAGACAAGAATTCCGTCCCCCCGACTTAGACGAGGTCAAGATAGCAATATCGAGACTGAAGTCAAATAAAGCTGCTGGAGCGGATGGACTGTCCGCAGAACTGTTCAAAGCGGCTGGGGATGACCTGGTTGGGCGCATGCACCAGCTCATCTGTAAGATATGGTCGGAGGAAAGCATGCCCGATGAGTGGAATCTCAGTGTCGTCTGTCCGGTCCACAAGAAAGGAGACCCCTTCGACTGCGCCAACTATCGAGGGATAAGTCTCCTTAACATCGCATACAAGATCCTCTCTGCCGTATTGTGTGAACGCCTGAAACCGTTTGTCAACAACCTGATTGGTCCTTATCAGTGTGGTTTCAGGCCAGGGAAGTCCACCATCGACCAAATCTTCACACTACGGCAGATCCTGGAAAAGACCCAAGAAATGCAAATCGACACTCACCACCTATTCGTCGATTTCAAGGCCGCATATGACAGTGTGCATAGAGACGAGCTATACAATGCCATGTCTAGTTTTGACATTCCTACCAAACTCGTCAGATTGTGTAGGATGACGATGGAGAACTCTCGCTGCTCCGTCAAGGTCGGGAACGAACTCACCGAGACCTTCAATGTCAAAAAAGGTTTTAGACAAGGCGACGCACTGTCATGTGACTTCTTTAACATCATCCTTGAGAAGATCGTGCGTAACTCACAGGTCAACACCAGAGGTACGATCTTCCAAAAGTCAGCTCAATTGCTAGCTTACGCCGACGACATTGACGTGATTGGTCGAACACAGCGAGCCGTCAATGATGCTTTTGCTGGCATTGAAGTAGAAGCGGCTAAAATGGGTCTGGTGGTAAATGAGGGCAAAACGAAGTACATGCTGTCATCAAGGAAGGACACACAACATCGGCGTCTCGGACAGAGCGTCACACTAGGCAGCAGAAACTTCGAGGTAGTCAAGGACTTCGTCTACCTCGGCTCCGCAGTAAACAGGGACAATAACACCAGTACCGAAATCAAACGCAGAATCACTCTTGCCAATCGCTGTTTCTTTGGGCTCAAGAGGCAATTGAGTAATAAAGCCCTCTCTCGAAAGACTAAGCTTGCTTTATATAACACCTTAATCATCCCAGTCCTACTTTATGGCGCGGAAACTTGGACACTACTTAAAGCGGATGAGGATGCCCTTGGTCTCTTCGAGAGAAAAGTTCTGCGCGCGATTTTTGGTCCTGTTTGCGTTGATGGCATCTGGAGGAGAAGATTCAACCACGAACTTTATGGGCTGTACAGCGGCATGAGCCTAGTCAAGCGTCTACGGATACAACGCTTAAGATGGCTAGGCCATGTAGAGCGTATGGACACCACTGCTCCGGCCCGAAAAGTCTTCGAATCTGAGCCATTGGGACAACGCAACAGAGGACGGCCCAGGATAAGGTGGCGCACACAAGTGGAGAAGGACCTCAACCAACTTGGAGTGCGCAACTGGCGGCAGCTGGCGAAAGATCGCGCTGGCTGGAGAGGCATGTTGGTTGAGGCCCAGGTCCACCCCGGACTGTAGCGCCACAAGAAGAAGAAGAATAGAACGATTGAAGTTTGAATTCTGATATAATGTATATGCAGAAAGTAATCCTTGTTTGGCTTATGTCAAATTCTTAATAACGCTTAGAAAACACATAGAAAGCTGCACTATTATTGTAAATAACAATTATAAAAACCTAAAACGTCTTAGACCTTGGATAAATGTGAGCTTGCTTAAAAAACTTAAGAAAAAAAATGATTTACGTAAGAAATGTAAACGTCATTCAGGAAACCAATCTTTAAAAAAATATTATAATAGACTAAATGAAGAAGGAAAAAACGAAGTCAAAATATGCCGGAATATATACTTTACAAGAAAACTCCAGAATTGTAGGGGTAATTCAAAGAAGAATGGAGAGTGGTAAATGACATCCTAAACAATAACATGAGTTCAACTGACATTATCCATATGTAAATGGGACTAAAATATCAAACCCTGTAGACATTGCAAATCAATTCAATTGGTACTTTACCTCTATAGCAAAAGAATTGAAACCCACTCCTCCTAAATACAGTTGTAATTGTAATTTATTTCCGGACTTAATTGACGATGCTTCTGTAAGCAACAGTTTTGTGTTTGAACCTCTTACACCTTATGAGATTCATAAATGCATCATGTCATTGGATAACAAATATTCATGCATCTCTGATGGTATAACTAACTACCTTTTAAAGCGTATTTCTTTCTTTGTAATTGATGTTTTAACTCACCTGTTCAATCTAAGTGTAAGTTGTGGTCGTTTTCCGTCTTCTTTGAAAAATGCTGAGGTCATACCACTATTTGAAAAAGGTAACAAACACTTATTGACGCAATATCTATACTTCCGACATTTTCCAAACTTTTTGAAAAACTCATAAAAAAACGAATGATTTCCTTTTTAAATAAAACCAATTTCTTCAGAAATGAGCAATTCGGGTTTCGTGAAGGCAAATCAACTGAAGATGCTATTTTAAAATTATGCAGTGAGATATTTGACAGTTTCAATAAAAACAATCACAACTTAGTACTCTTCATTGACATGACAAAAGCATTCGATATGGTTAATCACGATATTCTCTTGAGCAAACTGTATAGTGCTGGATTAAGAGGTATAATTCATGAGTGGTTTACTTCATATCTGACAAATAGAACTCAACGAGTTAAGCTTAAAGGGATTTTTAGTGATAAACAAGAAGTAAACATTGGTGTGCCACAAGGCTCTGTCTTAGGACCATTGTTGTTTTTAGTTTATGTAAATTCATTATTCTGTCAAAAGTTGAACAGTAGCATTACAGCATTTGCTGATGATATGGCACTGACGTACAGTAATAGCTGCATATTGGACACAGCAATTAAATTAGATATGGACTTGAACATACTTCGACAATGGTTTGCCGAACATGAGTTACTAATAAGCAGTAAAACTAGACTTATGATATGTAGTCTAAGAGAATCTTTTCCACTTGACTGTGATACCATCTTCCATTCTAGCTCCTGTACAAGATTGTCAATGTCTAATCATACGTGTGGTAGTGCAAACTTCGATGATAATCAATTATGTAGCTCAAATTGTTTCAAAATAGAAGGTGTTGAAACCTTTAAGTATCTAGGTGTCTTAGGGGATAAACATATGACTTGGAAAGCACATGCTGAAGATGTAAAATTATATATGCTATCTGCCACCCGTAGAATGTATGTTCTAAGAGAACACTGCTCTATTAACATCCTAAGAATGTTTTACTATGGGATAGTTCACTCCAAATTGCAGTACGGTATTGCAAGTTGGGGTGGAACCTATAATAGTACTATGGAACCGTTGTATATAGCACAAAAATATGTAATAAAAATAATGTGTAAAAAAACAGGTTAGCTCAAAGCTAGCCATTGTTCCAAATGCTACGCATACTTCCACTAAGACACCTATATGTCTTTAAGGTTCTCAAGTTTTTCTTCATGAGAAGTGGGTACAATAATAATCTCAGAAGTTCGAATATATATTACTTGAGAAATAATGGTGTGTCAATTTGTACTATCCCATTCTCAAGAAAAACCTGTTGTTCTAAATTTTATACAACGGCACACCAAGACTATATAATAAATTACCAATTGAAATCAGGCAAATAGTTCATCCAAAGTATTTTATAAAAGAAGTAAAAAAACTCCTTTTTAGTATAGAAAGTTCATCATTATTAAACTAAAATCTCTTATATAACAGTACTTTTTATTAACTCGCCGGTATGAGTATTATAATAAATAATAAATGTACTTTTTGTCGTCATTGTTATTGTATATGTATAAAAAATAATTGTATTGTTTCCTAATCATTTGAATTTACCCCACACTTACTTATTATAATCAAAGTTTATTTTTTAATTGAAGGATCATTCGCCACTAGTTCTATCTAAACTAAAGAATGATGCCCATTCTTTTCTTAAATTTTTTCAACTTGTAATTAAGTAACCTTGTATGAATTCTGCTGTTAAATTTAAGAAATTGAATAATAAATATAAAAAAAAAAAGTTAAATGTTCTCTCTCATCGGTCGGTTGTAGAGTGTAGGGTTGTAGGGTGATGTACCACACATGTCTGTCATGCATTTCTATCTTAAAATAGCTTAATGATCTTCGCTGTTGATCTTACTTCCAACTTACTGACTCTTAACAACAGCTCTAAGCGAACCAAGGATTACAATTTCTATTTTCCTTTTGCCTTTCGGCTTTATTATTCATGTTTGTGATTGTTTTTTTTACTGCTGTACAACAGCCAAAGCTAAGGAATTCTTATCCCTGGTCAGAGCTACATCTATATGAATACAACATTATAAGTTAAAAATTTAACACAACTCTTCCGTTGGGATACTCAAAAACGAATACATCCCGTTTATTTAAATATTTTTCTCTATCCTACATCTAATTGAATAATAAATGTAACTTAAATTTATTTTACCCCCCGGACGCTGCATCAGCATTATATCCACGTTCGGTGGGCACACTTACTAAACTTCTCACGTTCAATGCCGTTCCGAAAATAAATTTCTTGTGTTCATTCAGGTTCTGGACAACGGGGTTCTGAAAAGGATAGTTCTTCTGGTAGTTGACTTGTCAAGCACAGTCCCACCTGTACCGATACCGTCAATAGGTTTCTCGTTGCCTGTTGTTCCGGCAATTCGAAACCACATGAACGTGGGTTATTAGATCTTACAGCCCGAGTCCTATTACAGGTAAACTGTAATTTTTCGAATTAACTGCTGAAGTACTTTGAGAGCTAATTTCTGCGCTATGCGGAACAGTAAAACAAGCGATTTATTTTTGACAGGAGACTACATCTTGCACGGGAAGTACATCAATCTCCGATAGATGTCCACATAATCGATTTGTGGCACTTTCCTGATCGTCTTCTCCATGGTACGTTTAATGGCTATTCGTTCGTTAGGTTTTTCTTCGTTTGTCTGTTGGTCACACTCAAAAATTATTTCTCTGTTTATGTTTGCGTTTATGTTTAGCGATAATATCTTAATCCATCTCACCGTCACCGCATTCTCTTCAAACTGCAGAATCCATCGAGTAATTTCCAGAAACCCTGAACTGTTTCGAATGAATCCTCGATGCCACGAAGAGTAAACAATGCTCTTTCGGCTCTTACATCCACTGTGGAGTCCATTGCACACATTTACTAAACTTCTCACGTTCAATGTCGTGGCGAAAATAAATTTCTTGTGTTCATTGAGGTTCTGGACAGCGGGGTTCTGAAAAGGATAGTTCTTCTGGTAGTTGATTTGTCAAGCACAGTCCCATCTGTACCGATTCCAACTACCATCAATAGGTTTCGCGTTGCCTGTTGTTCCGGCAATTCGAAAGCACATGAATGTGGGTTGTTAGATCTTACAGCCCGAGTCCTATTACAGCTAAACTATAATATTTCAAATTAACTGCTGAAGTACTTTGAGAGCTAATGTCTGCACTATGCGAATCTGTAAAACAAGCGATTTAGCTTTGACAGGAGACTACATTTTGCACGGGAAGTCCATCGATAGATGTCCTAAATTTGATTTGTGCCACTTTCCTGATCGTCTTCTCCACGGTGCGTTTATTGGTTCGTTTGTCTGTTGATCACACTCAAAATTATTTCTCTGTTTATGTTTGCGTCTATGTTTAGCGATAAAATCTACGGCTTAAGTACTATAGTTGTTCAGGTTTTGAGGTTCTGAGGCACAGGCTGCGATCAAAAACTGCTTCTTTCATCTTGGAGAGAGATGCGCGAGTTACGTACAACGTAGCCCACCAAACTGTTAAACTGCAAGATGGCACTTTTGCATTAACAGGATGCCGGAAAGCAGAAACTAAAAAGCGATTATGTAATAAAAACCAACCGAATGCCAAAAATCGGTTGGATTATTTGCTTTATAGATAAGTGTGCACCCAAGCTATAGACAGTGGCACTTGTAGTATTTAAGTCGATTAGTAAAAACAATTTCTTAAGAGTGTGCAGCCTAGCTGAAGACAGCGGCACTCAGAAAAAGAATTCCGGTTTTTCATTATTTCTTTCTTAAATTTCCAACAAATAATTTAAGTGGCGCAGTCGGTTTCGGATCTCTTTTGTCGATATTGAAGATCCACAGCAAACTTTTAAAAATGGTTCGGTATAACGTTGCGAAAATAGTTTAACTCTAGCGAAATTGCGTAAGGCTAGTAGCTAGTAGCAAAAAAAAAAAAAAGACAACTCAATAATAAAATAAAACCCAATTGATGTGAAAAGTGCTGTCTTGTGCTTTTTTCTGGTTGAGGCTCTTTACAATATAGCTGCTGCTCGCGACGTAAAGGTTGGTAGCATATTTGAGCTATGTACCAAATTAGATATTATTATTAAGGAAGTTCACAAATATGCTTTATTCGAATCCTCAAATAAGCAAGTTATAAATTCGGGAGAACAATTAATAATTGCGAAAATAAAAGAGCTGTCGGTTGGCCAATTGTCTAGAGAAATAAGAAGTATGTATAATTTAGATAGAATAATGTCAATATTAAGAAGACATATTCCGGACAGTGACTGGAACTTAAGAAAAAGTTAAAAGTCTACGCCATCAATTCAATTTAGACGTGCAAATCTTCAGTCGGGTAATGTAGTGCCGGAAAACAACAGATCAGGCCAGTGGAAGTCAAGACAGTCTGAGAGTTACAGGCAAGAGAGTAGTCAGGGTAATTCAGTTCAAGCAAATAGGTATCATCCAAGAAGCAGGGTTTCAGATAGACCATTAGATACCCAAAATGTATTTAATCCGTCAGGACAGTTGAGAAACAGTAGTCAATAGCATAGGAGCTGAAATCAAAAATATAGAGCCATCGGATTTTCTCAACTAGGTAATAAAATATTTTGTAATTTTACGATTAATAATTGTAAATAAAGAGCGCTAATTGATACGGAGTCAACAATTAGCATAGTAAATTCAAGTAGAGTAAGGTGTGATAATTTTAAGATTTTGGAGGAAACAGCATAACAAGAGAGCGGATCGAAGTTATTGTAACAAACGCTCCAAAGGAGTTTCGAATGGATCATACGTGTAAGATGAAGTGGTATAAGATGGCTCTGCAAAATAAAACTTATGATTTACTTGTGGGAATGGACTTTATTTGTAAGTCTGTTACAGAAATAAACATAAGTAGCCAGTACCTAAAATTAAATAACACCTTCAAAATAAAACTCTACACAGAAGATATTGAAATGAATCACTGCTTTGAATTAAACGAAAAGGATGAAAAATACTCGTACATCAATTTGTCTCATTTGAACACGGAAGAGAAGGACAAACTTGAAGAGCTTCTCAAACAATATGTACAACTGCTGTATTCAAATGGCGATCAGCTAACTAATACGGAAACCATAATGCATGAGATAAAAACTACAACGGACCAGCAGATAAACGCCAGACTATACAGGTTACCACCAAAGCATGAGGAGGAGGTGAAAGAGCAGATAGAGGATATAGAAAAACAAGGATTCGTGAGAAAGTCAGATAGCTGATATGCATCACTAATAGTGGTAGTGAGGAAGAAAACGGACAGTTCCGATGAAGAAAAACTTAGAATTTGTGTAGCCTATAGAAAATTAAATGAAATTACTGTCGATGATAAATACCCACTTCCGAATATAGAGTCTATATTAGACAAGTTGGGACGAGCTCAATATTTTACAACACTAGATCTAGCAAAAGGGTACCACCAAATTAAAATGCACCCAAGAGATATACAAAGAACCGCATTTGTCACACCAAACGTTTGTTTGAATTTACTCGAATGCCGTTTGGTCTTAAGAACGCCCCACAAGCAGGCACAATCTGAAGATCCAACTTAGGAAGTGTTCATTCTTAAAGAGAGATACCGAATTCTTAGGCCATGTTCTGACTAAGGATGGAATGAAGCCTAACCCAAACAAAATAAAATGCATACTCGACTACAAAATTCCACAGACGGAAAAACAGTTGAAAGGGTTTTTAGGAGCGACGGGATATTACAGAAAATTTGTAAAAGATTATTCCAAAATTGCCTATCCAATGATACGATACTTGAAAAAGAATGCAAATATAAATCCGAATGATCCAGAGTACATACAGGCATTTAAAATACTTAAGCTTTGTATCGGTAACCATCCCATACTTAGGTTTCCTAGGTTTGATAAACCATTCACCTTGTTGACAGACGCCTCCAATTATGCAATAGGTGCAGTTCTTACTCAGGAAGGACAACCGGTTTGTTATGCATCACGAACTTTGAACGACCATGAAACACAGTACTCCGCAACAGATAAAGAATTTTTGACAATAGTATGGTCAGTGACATATTTTAGACGCTATCTATGGGGCAATAAGTTTAAAATAATCACTGACCATCAACCAATCAAATACCTCAACAAAAAGTACAACGGGAAAGAGTTCTCTCAAAGAAACCAAAGATGGTTGCTAAAATTGGCTGAGTTCAACTACTCTATGTCGTACGTAAGTAGTACGTTAAAGGGAAGGAAAATAAAGTAGCTGACTTTTTGAGATAGATAGACCAATTGGATGACGATATCACGTAAAATATGGCCACAATTCATTCTACACCAGAGCAGTTGCTTGACCACTTCCCAATAAAAGAGGAAATAGTCAACAAGTATAAAATGCAGTTAATTTTGACCAACTTTCTTACTGACGAAGTCGAGGTTCTACATGGAAGAACGATAATACATGTCGATATGACTAAAAATCAGTCATATTGGAAAGACTTGTTTATCAGAAACGTAAAACCTGGAAAAATTGGTATCTTCACAGAGTTGCCATATTCGGAATATAATAGTATAATAAATACAACAAACTCTCATAAATCTTTTCAGTCACGATAAAAAATTTTCATTTATAAAATGTACTGCGAGAGCAAAAGAAATAAGAACTCAAGAAGAGCTCTACAGACAAATCGCGAAGTACCACACAATAGAGAGTATTCATAGTGGTATTGTGGAAACATACAATAGACTGAAAAATAAAATTTACTTCCCTAATTTAATTAAAAAAATTCAAAAAATCATTAACAACTGCACAACTTGTTTAGAAACAAAGTATAAAAGGAACCCTATAAAACCCAAATACTGTATAACAGAAACTCCTGAGTTCCCAAATGAAGTTCTACATATAGATATATTTACTTTTCATGGGCAATCTTTTATTGACAAACTGACGAAAAAGGCATATGCATACCACTTACCCAACAAAAATTGGACAAAAAGAAAGGAAATTACAGAGGAACATTTTTCAAAATTTAATAAGCCGAAGAAAATTATAACGGATAACGAGTTCAAAGCTCATCAGTTGATAGAGTATTTAAATAGATAAGGGGTTGAGTTGCATTTCACAAAACCCAACAGTCACACTGGAAATGCAGATATTGAAAGACTGCATTCCGCGCTCCAAGAAAAACTGGTAAGTTTAAAGGACACATAACTGACATTAATTACTAAATTACATAGGGTAATAAATAAATACAAAATAGATACCATAGCTTTGTTAAAGAACAAGCTATGAAGGCAGATAACCAAAAATTAAGACAAATAATTATTTCGAATAAGCAAAAGTATATCAGTCAGGAAGATTATGTAGAAGATAGAATTATAGCACGCCTGAAAACCTACAAACGTTTAAGGCATAAATACGAATCAAGATAAAAAATCAAAAATATTTCAAACGAACACACCACAAATATTAAAAGAAAACGTAAATTTGCAGATAACAACATTCTTAACAGTACTTTTGGTAATACTGATTCCGGCAGCCCAACCGAAACTAATAATAACGAAGATGGAAACGAATAATGGATACATCAAACTGAATATCGGTTCAGTAGAGATGAAAAACGAAACCACTACAATTCTGCATTTGATAAATTTGCAGGAGTTAAAAGAAGTTGTTACAAAAGTCGAAAATAATTTAAGACAAATTCCTATTGGTGTAGAAAAAGCTGTTCTTAGGGAAATAGAGTCAATCGAATCCAAAATATCAACGTTTTTTCCTAGAAGGCAAAGAAGGGGCTTAGCTAATGTTGTAGGTACAGCAAGTAAATGGTTATTCGGAACAATAGATGACAACAACATTATAGGACACATGTAAACAATAAAAACCAACAATCATAACTCTATCGAGAACTAAAAAAACAGATAAGGATTAACACCTATTTTAATGAATCAATATTTGACGTAAAGAAACTCATAGAAGGAGATAGGGAAAAGATTGCTCGAGCACTAAATAAATCGGACAGTACCCAAAAAGGGATAACATGCCAGCAAATAAAACTAGGCCAGCTTATGAAATTAAAATTATTAGAAGACAAAATAGATAAAATTTTGGATAACGTCGCCTCAACTAAAAATAATATTTTACATCCTGGAATACTTACTCCAGAAAAAATAAATAAATTTAACATAGATTATTATAAAATTAGACATTCTAAATTAGGTATGAAGAGATATAAAGATAATGTTTTCATAATGGCGATTAAAGTACCTATGGCTGTCATGGAAATAAAATTAAAATTACTAAATAGCTTACCAAATAAGAATATTCTTGAAATAATTTAAGAGGACCAAAAACTTGTATCGTAATAACATAGAATTTGAATTTAATGATGAAGTGTATCTGAATGATCTAAGAGTTGCAAGCAAATGTGTTGTACTAGGTAATTGTTTACTTAAAGAGAATTTTAAAAAGGAGGTCAAAATCGTTGAATTATATGTGTAAATATAGATAACGACGAAATTCGTAACTATTGTGATGACAGAAAACTAAATGCTTGGCTCAGCGATTATGTAATATAAAACCAACCGAATGCCAAAAATCGGTTGGATTATTTGTTGGATACCCAAGTGTGCAGCCAAGCTATAGGCAGCGGCACTTGTAGCATTTAAGTCGATTAATGAAAACAACTTCTTAAGAGTGTGCAGCCTAGCTGAAGACAGCGGCACTCAGAAAAAGAATTCGAGTTTTTCATTACTTCTTTCTTAAATTTCCAACAGATAATTTAAGTCGCACGCTTCTAGTACACTAAATCTACGTAAAACATTGATATATATGACCATACAGACAGAAATCTGACTGAAAATCCTTTGCGATGGGTGTTGTATCTCCAGACTTAGAACATTTCTTGTCTGCAACTTCCTGCTTCCCCATTAAGTGTCCTCCTGATGGTGTTCGGTGACTTCCTCTTGAGTATGTCGACTGTTTAGCTAAGTTCCGAACCTTCTCGTATACTTTCAGCTGTTCCTTCAAACCCGTCACTGTTCTAGCTTGGTACAGGATTGTCTTATTCGGCGACGAATGTAATGTTTCCGCTGGTCTTTTCTTCCGGTTCCTCAACGGCCTATGAATTTCGGCGGACGATATTTCAATTCCGAGCTCGTCGATAAGCGCACTTTTTAGAGATGCCCAATCTTTCAGTCCCGTTTGGCTACGTATGAAAAGTTTGGCTGCTCCTTTGAGTAGCTGCTTGCCGTATACAAACTTCTGTATATTATTCCATCACACCGTCACCGCATTCTCTTCAAACTGCTGAATCCAAAGAGTAAATTCGAGAAATCCTGAACTTTTCGAATGAATCCTCGATGTCACGAAGAGTAAAGAATGCTCTTTCGGCTCTTACATCCACTGTGGAGTCCATTGCTGTGCTATCGCTATTTTCGCCTTCATCATTTTCGTCACGTGATAAACCGTAATGCTGTAAAAGTCGATTCTGTAACGTTTCTTTCCATCCCGTTGCCGCTAAGTTGAGTTCAGTTAGTTTCATCCAAAGTTACCATTACCAGTTAGAGCTAAATCCGCTACGACATCCATTTTACATATTTTTTTTTTCGTTTTTGTTAGATTAAATTTTTCAGACAACAATTCAATTGATGATAAAATAAATATACAATTCAATGCTTTAAAAACATGGTACAATGGTAATAACACAAGTATTAAATTATTAGATATCCAATATTCAATTACAGTTTAGTATATTTATTGATAAAAGTTATTGTCTTAGATTTTAATTCAAAATAAGAAAGAAAACATGTACAATATAATTCTAGTTTAAATTTACTCGCCACACGTGTACCCTGTTACTTCTTGCTGTGTTTGTCCTGTTAGTGCTGTCGCCTCATGATTTACCGCTGCACCATTGCACATCTACACACTCTGCATATGATGATTTTTTTCTCCTCTTTTTGCCTTCTTCACCATTTTTTTTTACTTTTCTCACACTTACTTTTCGTTGGGGTACGAAGCTAATTCACAATGCTGCTACATTTTCAATGTCTTTCTATTTTTTCCTTTTCTTTTAATTTGCTCCATGACAATCATTCACTTGGCATCCCGGAAGAGCCCCCAATTTGTAGGATTTGCTACCTTTTGTACTACTTTTTATTGATTTATTGATGATATTACTTTCTTACTTACTTACCAGGCCGGCGACCCATGAAGGGTCAGAGCCTGAGCAATTGCTGCCTTCGATCGCTGACGGTCCTGGGCACGCTGCTTCCAATCATCAAGGCCAAGCTGTCTTGCGTCCACAATGACTTTTTCTCTATACCGGAGGTTCGGTCGTCCTTTTCTTCTCGAACCAGGAGGCTCAGATTCGAAGACACTCTTCTCTGGAGCGTTACTGTCCATGCGTTTGATGTGGCCGAGCCGGTGCAGCCGACGGATTTTTGCCTTCCGGACATAACCGGTTCGCGGTTATGTCTTCTCCTCCATTCACCTTCCTCGCAGGCGGGACAATATATCCGAGGTAGAATTTTTCTTTCGAAGGCACCAAGAATCAGCTCTGTAGGTTTGCTTATCGTCCAGCTTTCAGCTCCATAAAGCAGGACTGGCAGTATCAGGGTCTTGTAGAGCATGACTTTGGTCCTTCGAGTCAGGAGTCCTCCTTTACTACCTCAAACCTATAGTTGTCGATTATTACATTTTGTCCTCGGTGTTGTGTGACGGAACGTTTCTTAGTCGACAGCATATACTTTGTTTTCCCCACGTTGATCTTAAGACCAGCTCGCTTCGCCTCTTCTTCAATTTCTGCAAAAGCCTCCCACCGAACGTTGGGAACGCGCGACGATATCGATGTCGTCCGCATATCCATAGCTGGACTGTTTTGTAGAAGATAGTGTCTTCCGTGTTTACTTTGGCCCCCCGCACTATCTTCTCCAGTACCAAATTGAAGAAGTCGCACGACAGCGCATCTCCTTGCCGAAATTCGGTGCAGGTTTCAAATGTCTTCGAGCTGAACTGCACGGTGCATCGCATATTTATTAGCGTGGTGCACCATAACCGGATCTATTTTCCCGGGATCACGAATTAGGCCATCGCCTCGAAAACTTCGTTGCGATGAATTCTGTCGAATGCGGCTTTGAAATCCTGGGTATCGATGATGCGTATTGAATTGAAACTCGCTTATCTCCTCCAGGATTTGCCTCAGTGTGAAGATTTGGTCTATAGTTGATTTGCCGGGCTGGAAGCCGCACTGGTACGTGCGATTAGTGCTGTGCAAAACGGCTTTAGACGTTCACACACTACGCTGGATTGTAGGCGACGGTGAGCAGTTGTTGCACGAGGTAGGATCGCCTTTTTTGTGAATGGAGCATGTGGAGCTGATATTCCAGTCGTCGGGCATGCTTTCGTCTTCCCATATTCGGCAAATGATCTGCCACTCTCTCCTGCTCGGGAGTCCTGGTTATGGAGCTGTTGAAAGTGCTGCTTGAACACATACGCGCCATCTCGAAGAACCGGGGTGCGTTTCCTAAAGCCTGATACCTCGATTTTGGCTTTTTTTATAAAAGGTTCGTATCTTATGTCTGTCCCTAAACTCTTCGATTTCTCTTTCTCTTTTTCGCTTTTTCTCATCCCGTCTTCTGGCCCGGTACTCCTCTTGCGTTGCTCTTGTTTTCCGTTGCAGCGCTTTTTGGTATGCCTGGTCTGTTGCACGTTTCTTCTGCTCACATCGCCATCATACCACGGATTTCTTGTCGGGGGTGGTAGGTAGCCTAAGGTAGATTCGCTACCTCTTTGATGACCGAGCGGCAATGCAACCACATATCGTTGGCGGTTGTGTTTGACGTAGGTATACCGGAGAGTCTCTCACTTTGTCGCTCTTCGTAGACTCTTTACATCTCGGGTGCATTCAGGCGCCCAATGTCGAATCTTCTCGTTGTTGCCTGGTGCAGCTTTCTGACATTAGACAGTAGAGCTCTGAATCTTGCTGCCACGAGAAATTGGTCAGAGTCGACGTTTGCCCACCTGAAAGTTCTTACATCCAGGATATTTGACGTCGACGTTCGTTCCTGACCTTGACGGAGCAGCAAGAGTTCTCCATCGTCATCCTACACAATCTGACGAGTTTGGTATTAATGCCAAAACTAGACCCATGTCTAGACCTAGACCCATGTCATTGTATGCTCCTCTCTAAGAAATCAACGACTAGGTGGTGAGTGTCGATGTGCATTTCGTGGGTCTTTTCCAGGATCTGCCATAGTGTGAAGATTTGGTCGATGGTGTACTTCCGTGGCCTGAAACAGCACTGATAAGGACCTATCAGGTTGTTGACAAACGGTTAAAGGCGTTTACACAATACGGCAGAGAGGATCTTATATGCGGTGTTAAGAAGACTAATCCCTCGATAGTTGGCGCAGTCGAAGGGGTCTCGTTTCTTGTGGATCGGACAGACGACTCTGAGATTCCACTCATCGGGCATGCTTTCCTCCGACCATGTCTTACAGATGAGCTGGTGCATGTGCCCAACCAGGTCATCTCCAGCTGCTTTAAACAATTCTGCGGACAGTCCATCCGCTCAAGCAGCTTCGTTTGAATTCAGTCAGACTTCAGTTGAGTAGAACATTCTACCTAAAAGCGGGACTTGGGCCGTCATCGCCGTTTACAAGTCTACAGAAATACTCTTTCCAGCTTCTATGCACCATTGCGACTCTATTACGTGTTTCCGTTTTGGTCCCGGCAGGCTTCGGTCCGAGCCTTATATCAGATAAGCTCCCCAAGGTCGTTACCTTATTCTGCCCAATACCACAGAGATTGGTTTAGCCTTGTCTAGCTCGACGTAGTCCAGCAGCTTTAAGGTATCATATCGGATAAGACTTAAGTCGCTCCCAGTATCAACTAACGCTGACAGATTATGGCCATTCAGCTTGGGTGTTTTGGAAACTCTATTTGTGCCTATTGCGAAACATACTCTCGCTTGTGGTATCCTAGTCTCATTATCTGATACAATATAGGCGTTGCTTGCTTCTGCTTTTAATTGCGCTTTCCTTTCCTTGCACTCGAATGAGCGCTGACCTGGACGACCACAATTAAAGCACTTCAATGTTCTCGACTGATGGGTGTTGTGTCTCCACACTTAGAACATTTCTTGTCTGCACCTTACCGCTTCATCTTTAAGTGTCCTCCTGATGGTGTTCAGTGACTTTCTTTTGAGTATGTCGTCTAGTGATTCGAATGATATCTCAAGTGATAATGGATTACTACACATCTCGAGAAAATCTCGATTCTCAATCAATCACTCGAATGACTACTAATCTCTCGAATGACCACTTATCATTCGAATGACACCTAATCTCTCCGCTGACTACTAAATACTCGAGTGACTACTAATCACTCGAATGACTACTAATGACACGAATGACTACTAATAACTCGAGCGACTACTTATCTCTCGAATGTTGAGATCCCAATATCCCAACATACCAGATCTCAACATCCCACCATGTTGAGAGCAAGCAGCAACTTTGCCCTGTGACCACAAACCCTACCCCATTGATGATTTTACAGACTTGATAATATTATAAATTTAATGATTTTAAAAAATTTCGGTTTAGCGACCGGTCACTTGGAGTTCTGTCAATCAACTGTCGATGATCGCTCTGGTAAACCTCATGTCATGCGTTCGTTCGTTTAGTTAACTGCCCTATCTCGTCGGTCGGTTGTAGGGTTGTAGGGTGATGTACCACACATGTCTGTCATGCATATCTGTCTTAGGCTAGCTTAGTGATCTACTCTGTTGATCTTACTTCCATCTTCATGTGTGTGTGTGTTTTTTTTTTTACTGCTGTACAACAGCCCTCTTGCCATAGCGAAGGGATTCTTATCCCTGGTCAGAGCTGCATCTATATGAATACCACAATATAAGTTAAAAATTTAACACAACTCTTCCGTTCGGATACTCAAAAACGAATACATCCCGTTTATTCAAATATTTTTCTCTGTCCTACATCTAATAGATCTTCCTGATCGTCTTGTCCATGGTACGTTTAATGGCTTCGTCCATAAGATTTCTGTTCGTTTATTTGTTGGTCACACTCGGACTTATTTCTCTGTTTATGTTTACGTTTATGTTATTTGTTATCACTGAATTTAGATTCACTGTTAGGCTCTTAAGAGCACTTCAGGGTTATTATCTTTCGAGTTAAAAAAAAAGCAGCGGTGGTCTTAAGGCATACATAAGACATTCTTATTATACCTTATAAAACTAATTTCTTAACTGTCAGCATCTGACGAGCTGAATAGCTCTTGCAACATGATAGCAACCAACCACATCGATAAACGATCGATTTATTATAAAGAGTCTCTACCGTCGGTTGTTTATCGTAACTCAAGATAGTTGTTAAGTTGTATGTGTTTACTATACCTTCCCTAAACTGAAATTATTTATTATAAGGAGTTTCCTGTCCAGAAGTTTGGTAGTGTTGATTCCCGATTCTACTTAAAAAATCTGACAATTTATTACCTTGGCCTTTAAGATATTCTACTGAGAAAACTCTTTGCCTTTATACTTACTGTTTAGATATTTTATAGAGATGTTATCGGTGATTATTTAAAATTATGGTATGATTGTGTAATGATCCAGACAATAGCAAGAAACTTTTTATCTGTAACAGAATAATTCCTTTCGTGTTCGCTCAGTGTTCGGGAGATATAACATACAGGTTGTTTATACTGTGTCAAAACTGCGCCGATTGCAAAGTTACTTGCATCGGTGTGAATTTGAAAAGGTTTCTCGAATTCTGGAAATTAAGGGATTGGGTGGGTAATGAGGGATGTGTATTTAGCAATCCGAAGACTAAGATTGTGTTTTCTAAAAGTTTTGAATATTTCTGTTGCCGATGCTTATCTACTGTGACTTTTTCTTATTATTCCGGACGAGCCCCCAATTTGTAGGATTTGCTTCCTTTTGTACTTTTTATTGGTTTATTGATGATTCTGCTTACTTAAATAATTATCAGGCCGAAGGGTCACAGCCTGAGCAATTGCTATCTTCCATCGCTGACGGTCCTGGGCACGCTGATTCCAGTCAACAAGGCCAAGCTGTCTTGCTTCCGCAATGACTTTTTCTCGATACCGAAGGTTCGGTCGTCCTCTTCTTCTCGAACTAGAAGGCTCGGATTCAAAGACCATCTTGCCAGTGTAACCGACCGATTTTTACCTTCCGAACTACATCCACATCGGGGTACAGCTCGTAGATTTCGCGGTTAAGTCTTCTCCTCCATTCACCTTCCTCGCAGACGGGACAATATATCCGACGTAGAAGTATTCTTTCGAAGGCACCAAGAATCAGCTCTGCAGATTTGTTTATCGTCAAGCTTTCAGCTGGTTTTGTAGAGCATGACTTTGGTCCTTCGAGTCGGGAGTCCTCCTTAACTACCTCAAACCTATAATTGTCGATTCTTACATTTTGTCCTAGTTGTTGTGTGACGAAACGTTTCTTAGTCGACAGCATATACTTTGTTTTCCCCTCGTTGATCTTAAGACCAGCTGGCTTCGCTTCTTCTTCAATTGCTGCAAAAGCCTCCGCTACGGCACGTTGGGAACGCGCGGCGGTATCGATGTCGTCCGCATATCCCAACAGCTGGACTGTTTTGTAGATGATAATGCCTTCCGTGTTTACCTTGGCCCGCCGCCTATCTTCTCCAGTAAAAAGTTGAAGAAGTCACACGACAGCGCATCTCCTTGCTGAAATCCGGTGCAGGTTTCAATCGTCTCAGATGTCAGATTATAAGCGTGGTGCGCCATAACCGGGTCAATTTTCCGGGATCCTGAATTAGGCCATAGCCTCGAAAAGTTCGTTGCGATGAATGCTGTCGTATGCGGCTTTGAAATCGATAAACAGATGATGCGTATCGATTTGAAACTCACTGGTCTTCTCCAGGATTTGCCTCAGTGTGAAGATTTGGTCTATAGTTGATTTGCCGGGCCGGAAGCCGCACTGGTACGTGCTGATTAGAGCGGTGCAAAACGGTTTTAGACGTTCACACAGTTCGCTGGATTGTAGGCGATGTTGAGCAGTTGCTGCACGATGCTAACCACATATCGTTGGCGTACCACGTTTGTGTCTGACGTAGGTATACCGGAGAGTCTCTCAATTTGTCGCTCTTCGTAGGCTCTGGCAATCTCCGGTGCACTCAGGCGTCCAATGTAAAATCTTCTCGTTGTTGGCTGGTGCAGCTTTTTGACATTGGACAGTCGAGCTCTGAATCTTGCTGCCACGAGAAATAGGTCAGAGTCGACGTTTGCTCCTCTGAATGTTCTTACATCCAGGATATTTGATGCTTGTCTTCCGTCAATGGTCGATTTGGTTGGCGGTTCGACCGTGCGGAGATCGCCAGGTTGCTGTGTGGATGTTTTTGTGAGGGAATCTTGTTCTACTGAAGACCATATTACGGCCGTTGTCTGTTATCGTATCGTGGAGGATGTGCTTTCCGATTACTTTTCCTTACCGATTTTGGCATTGAAGTCTCCAAGTACGATTTTTACATCGTTCTCCGGACAAGCTCCGTATGCACCGTCCAAGAGGATTACAATTTCTACTTTTCCTTTTGCCTTTCGCTTTATTATTCATGTTTTTGATTGTTTTTTTGCTGCTGTACGACAGCCAAAGCGAAGAAATTCTTATCCCTGGTCAGAGATGCATCTATATGAATACCACAATATTAGTTAGAAATTTAACACAACTCTTCCGTTCGGATACCCAAAAACGAATACATCCTGTTTATTTTAATATTTTTCTCTATCCTACACCTAATTGTATACATGTAACTTAAATTTATTTTACCTCCCGGACGCTGCATCAGCATTATATTCACGTTCGGTTGGCACACTTACTAAACTTCTCACGTTCAATGCCGTACCGAAAATAATTTTTTTGTGTTCATTGAGGGTCTGGACAACGGGGTTCTGAAAAGGATAGTTCTTTTGGTAGTCGACTTGTCAAGCACAGCCCCATCTGTACCGATCCCGTCAACAGGTTTCGCGTTGCCTGTTGTTCCGGCAATTCGAAAGCACATGAACGTGGGTTATTAGATCTTACAGCCCGAATCCTATTACAGGTAAACTGTAAATTTTCGAATTAACTGCTGAAGTACTTTGAGAGCTAATGTCTGCACTATGCGGATCTGTAAAACAAGCGATTTAGCTTTGACAGGAGACTACATTTTGCACAGGAAGTACATCGATTTCCGATAGATGTCCTCATAATCGATTTGTGGCACTTTCCTGATCGTCTTCTCCATGGTACGTTTAATGGCTCTTCGTTCGTTAGGCTTTTGTAGTTTGTCGGTTGGTCACACTCAAAATTATTTCTCTGTTTATGTTTGCATTGATGTTTAGCGATAATATCTAAATCCATCGCACCGTCACCGCAATCTCTTCAAACTGCTGAATTCATCGAGTAATTTCCAGAAACCCTGAACTGTTTCGAATGAATCCTCGATGTCACGAAGAGTAAAGAATACTCTTTCGGCTCTTACATCCACTGTGGAGTCCATTGCTGTGCTATCGCTATTTTCGCCTTCATCATTTTCGTCACGTGATAAACCGTAATGCCGTAAAACTGTAACGTTTCTTTTTCATCCGAAGTTCATTACCAGTTAGAGCTAACACCGCTACAACATACATTTTACAATTTTTTTTCTTTTTTGTGAGATTAAACATTTTCAGACAACAATTCAAGTAATAATAAGATTCAATGCTTTAAAAAAATATGATACAATTGTAATAATACAAGTATCAAATTTTAAGATATCCAATATTCAATTACAGTTTAGTATATTTATTGATAGAAGTTATTGTTTTAAATTTCAATTTAAGATAAGAAAGAAAACATGCGCAACACGTGTACCCTGTTACTTCTTGCCGTGTTTGTCCTGTTATAGCTGTCGCCTCGTGATTTACCGCTGCACCATTGCACATCTACACACTGCATATAATGATTTTCGTCTCCTCTTTTTGTTTTCTTCACCAACTTTTTTACTTTTCTCACACTCACTTTTCGTTGGGGTACAAAGCTAATTCACAATGCTGCTACCTTTTCAATGTCCTTATATATTTTTTTTCTTTTAATTTACTCCACTACAATCTTTCACTTGACATTCCGGACGAGCCCCCAATTTGTAGGATTTTTTACTTTTTATTGATTTATTGAAGATTTTCCATGCGTTCGATGTGGCCGAGCCAGTGTAGTCGACGGATTTTTGCCTTCCGGACTACATCCACATCCCGGTACAGCTCGTAGGTTATGTTTTCTCCTGCATTCCCAGACGGGACAATATATCCGACGTAAAATTTTTCTTTCGAAGGCACTAAGAATCAGCTCTGCAGATTTGCTTATCGTCCAGCTTTCAGCTCCATAAAGCAGGACTGGCAGTATCAGGGTCTTGTAGAGCAGCAGGAGCCCTCATTTCTACCTCAAACCTATAGTTGTCGATTCTTACATTTTGACCTAGGTGTTGTGTGACCGAACGTTTCTTAGTCGACAGCATATACTTTGTTTTCCCCTCGTTGATCTTAAGACCAGCTCGCTTCGCCTCTTCTTCAATTGCCGCAAAAGCCTCCGCTTCGGCACGTTGGGAACGCGCCGCATATCCACAGCTGGACTGTTTTGAAGAAGATAGTGCATTATCTTCTCCAGTACCAAATTGAAGAAGTCACACGACAGCGCATCTCCTTGCCGAAATTCGGTGCAGGTTTCAAACGTCTCAGATGTCCTCGAGCTGAACTGCATGGTGCATCGCGTATTTACTAGCGTTGTGCGACATAACCGGATCAATTTTCCCGGGATCCCGAATTAGGCCATAGCCTCGAAAAGTTCGTTGCGATGAATGCTGTCGTATGCGGCTTTGAAATCGATAAACAGATGATGCGTATCGATTTGAAACTCACTGGTCTTCTCCAAGATTTGCCTCAGTGTGAAGATTTGGTCTATAGTTGATTTGCCGGGCCGGAAGCCGCACTGGTACGTGCTGATTAGAGCGGTGCAAAACGGCTTTAGACGTTCACACAGTTCGCTGGATTGTAGGCGACGTTGAGCAGTTGTTGCACAAGGTAGTATCGCTCTTTTGTGGATGGAGCATATGGAGCTGATATTCCAGTCGTCGGGCATTCTTTCGTCTTCCCATATTCGGCAAATGATCTGCCACTCTCTCCTGGTCGGGCCAGTTATACAGCTGTTGAAAGTGCTGCTTGAACACGTCCACTATTCACTGCTGGTCGGTTACTAGATTACTCTCGCAATTTCGAATAGCCTGGTTGCCTTTCCTAAAGCCTGAAGCCTGGATTTTGGCTTCTTCATAAAAGGCTCGTATTTTAATGTCTGTGCCTAGACTCTTCGATTTCTCTTTTTCGCTTTTTCTCATCCCGTCTTCTAGCGCGGTACTCCTCTTGCGTTGCTCTTGTATTCCGTTGCAGCGCCTTTTGGTATGCCCGGTCTGTTGTACGTTTCTTCTGCTCACACTCGCCATCATACCACGGATTTCTTGTCGGGGGTGGTAACTAGCCTAAGGTAGCTTCCGCTACCTCTTTGATGACCGGGCGGCAATGCAACCACATATCATTGGCGTTTGTGTTTGACGTAGGCATACCGGAGAGTCTCTCACTTTGTCGTTCTCGTCCAATGTCAAATCTTGTTGTTGTTGGCTGGTACAGCTTTCTGACACTGGACAGTCGAGCTCTGAATCTTGCTGCCATGAGAAATTGGTCAGAGTCGACGTTTGCCCCCCGAATGTTCTTATATCCATGATATTTGACGTATGTCTTCCGTCAATCAGCACATGGTCGATTTGGTTGGCGGTTCGACCGTCCGGAGATCGCCAGGTGTGTGGATGTTTTTGTGAGGGAATCTTCTGCTACTAACGACCATATTACGGCGTGTCGCAAAGTCAGTGAGTCGGAAGCCGTTGTCTGTTGTCGTATCGTGGAGGCTGTGCTTTCCGATCACTTTTCCTTACCGATTTTGGCATTGAAATCTACAAGTACAATTTTTACATCTCTCGTCGTAATTGTCCTCTTTGACGGAGTCTTCAGCATCGTCGTTAGGGGCGTGTGCACATATAAGGCTGATGTTGTAGAATATGCCCTGGATGCGGATCACAGCTAGGCGATCACGTATTATTTTAGAGTCGATGACCTTCGACCTTAGCCGTTTTCCTTATACTGCGTGAGGGTATTTTACAGTTTTTGAGCGGCTCCAGGAATGTAGAGTGTTCTTACATTCCAGGAGCACACTCGCTAATCGCATTGCATGCATTGGTTCACCTCACAACTGGTGCTGTAGGGTGTAGGGTTGTTGGGTGATGTTTCATACATGTCTGTCATGCATATCTGTCTTAAACTAGCTGTTGATCTTACTAAACTCTGTTGATCTTACTTTCAACTTACTGACTCTTAACAAGTGCTCTAAGCGAACCTAGGATTACAATTTCTACTTTTCCTTTTGCCTTTCGGCTTTATTATTCATGTTTGTGATTGTTTTTTTTTACTGCTGTACAACACCCAAAGCGAAGCGGTTCTTATCCCTGGTCAGAGCTGCATCTATATGAATACCATACCATCGATACTCTAAAACTAATATATCCCGTTTATTTAAATATTTTTCTCTATACTACATCTAATTGTATAATACATGTAACTTAAATTTTTTCTACCGCTCGGACGCTGCATCAGTATTATATGGGCACACTTACTTAGCTTCTCACGTTCAATGCCGTGCCGAAAATAAATTTCTTATGTTCATTGAGGTTCTGGACAACGGGGTTCTAAATAGTTCTTCTGGTAGTTGATTTTTCAAGCACAGCCCCATCTGTACCGATTCCAACTGACGTCAATAGCTTTTGCGTTGTTCCGGCAATTCGAAAGCACATGATTGTATGTTATTAGATCTTACAGCCCGAATCCTATTACAGCTAAACTGTAATAATTAACTGTTGTTGTTGCGTGCGATGGACGCTTCTAGTAGACTATCTACGTAAAACATTACTATATAAGACCATATAATAAATTTGTGGATTGAGGTCGGTATCACTTACTAAGATTGCGTGTTTGCTTTAGTTTAGTTCTTCTAGACAACAGCACTTCAGGATTGCGAGTTTGAAATAAATTAGAGAGCGTTGGTTTTCGTTCGATCCTTATCATCGAACTTACTTTCACTGCTAGGATCCTAAGGGTTTTTACCTCGCTACCATTACAAAAAAAACTGTGTGTTTAGTGCTGGTGTAAAGACTGAATTTATATTATGTACGAATTCTTATTCTACCTTACAAAACTAAAGTTCTATTGTCAGCATTCAATAGCTCTGATAATACGATCGCACTCTGCGGATCTGTGAAACGCCTGCTTTTAAATACTAGCTGCTTTTTGCACGGCAAGTGCATCGATTTCAAAATTTAGATCTTCCTGATCATTTTCTGCATGGTACGTTTAATGGCTTCTTCCATAAGGTTTCTGTTCGTTTATTTGTTGGTCACACTCGAACTTTTTTCTCTGTTTATGTTTGCGTTTATGTTATTTATTGTCACTGAATTTGGATTCACTGCTAGGCTCTTAAGAGCCCTTCAGGGGCAAACAAGACAGTGACTTTTTTTTCTTGATTTTAGTGCTCTCATGAGGCATAACGTGTACAAAATCCGTTTTATCATCCATAGGTGCGGACATTGCTGTGTGTTCGGCTAACAAGCGAAAGCTTCATTTCGAATGCACCACGATTACCGAGAAATCGTGGAGAACCATAGGCACAAAAAGGGATGCTTGGAAGTGCCAGTCGTGTTGAAACAGTACCGATGTCCAATCTACCGCTGGAGCCAACAGTACGGCTGTACCGCAAACGTCACGAGAACAAGCTTCTAAAAGAATGCGGGAACTCAGCAGTCCCGGTGCCAAAACTAGCACCTCTTCAACGGACAATCCATCTGTCCCAACGGAACTCCGTCTGCTAAGAGGAGAAATAAAGGAAATTGCGGCGAGCTGTAGTTTCCTAGCTGCAAGGTACGACGACCTCAATGTACACATGAAAAAGAACAATGATATTTTAAACATTTTAACAAAAGAACTTAATGATATAAAGGAAAACAACAAACAAAAAGATATAACAATTCAAAATCTTCAGACACAAGTAAAAACCATGGAGCAACGAATAATCAAAAACAATATAGAAATAAAAACATCCCTCCTACTCCCCAAGAAAACCTCGTTGAGGTTGTGAAAGCAATCAGTAAAACGATAAACCACGATATTAATGATAGCGACATAACTGATATATACCGAACAATAAACAAAAACCCCGAAAAATCGACACTTATTGCAACATTTGCGTCCAATATAAAAAAAACTACAATTTATTAAACAAACACGCTCCACTCGTCCCATCAAATGAAAACTGTCATGCAGAAAAGTCATAATAACTCAAGCACAGCCTTACCAGACGCTACGGTCTATGTCAACAATGAGCTGACAAGACACGACAAGCACCTAATGTGGATGGCAAAGGAGGAAGCGAGACAGGATAACTGGAGATTTGTGTGGGAGAGTGCAGGACGAGTACTCGCCAGACAAAATGAGAGTTCTCAGCCAATTTCCATAAGCACGGTTAACGACGTGAGTAAAATTGCACGCTCTCAGTAAAAGAATTGTGTAAATAAAACGATACACAAATATTTTTTTCTCAAAATGGGTTCAAATGAAGTAATAGTCGATATAAATTGTAGGGTAGTAAATGGTTTTAACAGCATTAACTTCGATGAATTTAAAGAATGCCAAAATTTTTGTTTATGCTTTAATATTAGATCCCTGAGAAAGAATTGGAATGATTTCTGCCTAAACGTTAGCCACATCTTCAATAAGATCAATATTATAGTATTAGTTGAGGCAAATATTGAAGAAGAGGAAATAGGACACTACAGTATAGATGGTTTCCAAACGGAGTTTCTGAATCGAAATAAACGTAGAGGAGGTGGAATTCTGATATTAATACGTAATGAATTGCAATATGAACGATTAACGTCAGAAAGCAAATCATACGAAAATATTAAATTATTTTCATATTATATTATATTATATAATATAAAATATATTATTATATATATGTTATGGGCATATATAGACCACCAGGCCACAGCGAAAAACGTTTATTGAAGAATTCGGAAACGACGTTGGACAACTGGGAAAAAAGGACGAGATTGTGATAATGGGTGATGTAAATTTCAATGTGAATGATTTTTGTTTGCATTGTGTTAAGGAATACCTTGAGATGCTGGCGTCATTAGGATTTATAAATGTGATCACGGAGTTTACCAGTGTAGACCCGAACATGTTCATGATCAAATCAATTCTTTTGTTATTGAAAGTTGTATTACCTATCACTATCCAATCATATACTTCACACCAATGCATAAATCTGCTGTTAGAGAAAACATAGCTAGCTAGCTATCCTATGTATCTAACGTGAAGGTAAACCAAATCATAAAAGAAACTAATTGGGATGATGTCTTAAATAAAATGATGTTGTTTCACTTTATCAAGCACTTTATGATAAAATGAATTATATATATGAAAAATCGACAGCGATCAAGCAAATAAAAGGCAAACGAAAAAGCAATCCTTGGATGTCGTTTGATTTAATCGCCAAATGTAAAAAAGGGATGAAATGTATAGAAGATGGAAAAACAACAGGCTTAGTAAAACATATAAACTGGAATATATGACCTTCAGAAACAAATTAAACAAAGAAATAACGGTCCAAAAATCCTTCTTCTACAGATCAAAATTTGAAGAAATAAGATCTGACCCCCGTAAAACTTGGAGTCTGATTAATGAGATATTGGGGAAAAACACCTGGAGTTGATGAAACGATATCTAAAAATTTCTTTGGAAAAATTTGTGAAAGTAATCTTGCTAGTGCATTCGCAAAAAATTTCAGTACTCAGATAAGAAATACTATCCACAAATGTGAGGTTGTTACTTCGTCACACAGAAGTTCGACTCTAGCCAGATTATTGTTCTTGCAAGAATGCAACTTGTAAGAAATAAGAAGAATAATTATTTCGCTCAGTGAAGCCAAGTCATCAGGTTTTGATGGTATAAGAGCCGGAGATATAAAAAAACACGTGGACATATTTGCTCCGATAATTGGTAAATTGATAAATATGAGTATAAGCTAAAGAAAAATTCCCAATATTCTCAAAACTGCTGTAGTTCGTCCAATTTATAAAGGAGATGTGAAAAGTGAGATACGTAACTACAGGCCAATCTCTATATTGCCGGTAGTAGAAAAGTGCCTTGAAGAGGTCATAGTAAACCGGCTACAAGATTTTATTGCCAAAAATTCTCTCATACATGCAAGCCAATACGGATTTCCAAAAAATAAAAGTACAGGTAAGCTGTTGGGCGAATTTGCTAATTATATCAACGAAGGCCTGAACCAAAGCTATCATGTACTAGTGCATTTTGTCGCTTTCAGTAAGGCCTTTGATACACTAAATTACAAAAAACTCATAGAGGTTCTTGAATATGCTGGCATTAGAGGTGTGATAGCAGATTGGCTTAAGGAGTACCTACGCAACGGGCAATTTTTTGTCAAAGTCAAGCAGACATATAGCCATAAGGAATTCGTGCAATATGGAGTCCCTCAAGGGTCAAAATTAGGACCACTTCTGTTCATCCTATACACAAACGAGCTCCAATGAGTTTTCAAGCAAGCCATATCATTCGCATTTGCAGATGACACGGCGATAGTGGTACGCCATAGGTCTGTGGACACGGCAACGCAAGTAATGCAGGATGAGTTTGATAATGCCGTAAAATGGTGTCATGTTCACGGCTTAATGATCAACGCATCGAAAATGATGCACATACGAAGTCCGCAGTTCAAAGCCACACACAAACCAATCATTTTCCGAAACGGCTCCTGCATTAACTCAATAAGCTGTCCTATCGAGGTAGTGCAGCATAAATTGGCGTCACCATTGACAGTCATTTTCTGTGGGATGCTCATATTGATAAGTTGGGCGTGAGCCTTAAAAAAGCTCTGTACGCACTTACTCATTTAAAGAACCATGCTACAATTTCCGTATTAAGTCAAGTATACTATACTTTAGTAGAGTCGAAACTGAGGTATGGTATATTTGCATGGGCAATGCGTCTGCCACTCACAGGAATAAACTTCTGAAGTTACAAAATTCTGCCCTAAAAATAATAGATAGAAATTGCCAGCGTAACTATCCCGTACAAGGAAGGATTAAAGTTCTTTCAGTAGATGACATCTTTAAGATGATGCTCCTACGCGAATACTACGATGACAACCGGTTTATCTCACCACTTCAACACGATATTAACACAACAAGACGGGCACAGGGCATGTTCCAAGAACCCCGATTTCGCAACAACTACTGTAGAAGACAGCTGAAGAGCAGTGCACCGGAAATATTAAATAAACTTCCACAAGAGTTAAAAAATATTTCAAACATTACAACAAGAAAAAAACATATTAAGCATTATTGCTTAAGCAATACTTCTAACAGCTAATGATCTGAATAAAATTTCATAAGTCTTTGAATTTTATAGTAGCTTCTTTTTTTTTTTTTAATTTTTAAAGTAATGAATTGTATAATTTAATGAACTAAGTTTACTTACACTATTTTCTTACAAATTTCAAAATTCCATCTTCTGCAGAACAGCCTCTAAGGCTTCGCAGAAATTATTAACAATTGTCAAAATTTTTTCCGAAAAATAAAATGAATTAAATTAAAAAAAAAAAATGCTATCTTGACATCGTCTAAGTTGGGGGGATACCTAACAACGGGACTTGGGCCGTCAATGCCGTTTAAATGTCTGCAGAAATGATCTTTCCAGATTCTAAGCACCATTGCGTCTCTACTACGTGTCGGCAGGCTTCGGTTCGAACCCTATATCCACCAGATACCTGTTTCACCTTTCGGTAAGACTTTCGGACTTTATTCCTGCCATAACACCTTCCCATCGCGCTTCTCATGCTCTAACTTTTTCGTTCTGAGAAGCCGGTTCTCTTCCCTTCTTTTCTGTTCGTAGCTCACGAACAGCTCTCATTGTTCGACGCAGCGTTGCCTTGTATGCCTCCTGCTTAGCTGCATGTGCCTGCCTGCACTCGTCGTTAAACCATGGGTTTGTTCTGGGTGGTGGCGCGAAACGCAGCACACCTGTGGCTTTGATTGCTTTTTGAGGTTTCGGTCGGCAAAGATCCCAGCAATCTGTTGCAATTGTAACTTTCTGACGTCAAATTGTTTCGGCCTATCTCGACTCAGTTGCTCTCTTAATATCCGGGTGATGATCCTAGTTAATCGCCAGGTTGCTTTATGGATGTTGAGATGTGGGAACCGCGTATTACTTACCGAGGGTTTTCACCCCGCGGCAAAGTCCAACAGCCTGAGTCCGTTTCCGGAAGTGGTGTCGTGCAGGCTGTGGTTCCCGATAACTTCGCAAGGATGTCCTCTTTTCACAACTGAGCGTTGAAATCTGCTAGAATGATCTTGGTGTCATAGCTGGGGCATCGATCGTATGTTCTTTCTAGGAGATCATAAAATTCATCCTTGCTGTTGTCAAACTTCTCTTCTGTCGGGGCGTGAGCGCATATCAGGCTGATGTTCCCGAATTTAGCCTTGATGCGGATTGTTATGAGGCGTTCGCTTACGGGATCGTAGCTTAAGACTTTTTCCCTAAGTCTGCCTCGAACAACAAATCAGCATCCGAATAAGCTCTGCCTTCTCTCCCTGTAGCAGTCGCTGTTGTAAGTGTCGCCGTTCTTCATCTTCTTTCTGCCCGGTAGGCCAGTCGCTGCACGCATTGGTTCACCACACAACGGATGTTGTAATGGCTATCCAGCTCGCCATGTTGAGCGCGATCAAGGACGTTGCCTCATGTGCATAGACCCATGCCCCGCTTGAATTAAAGCTAAAATAAAAAAAAATACATCACGAAAAGACTTATTTAATCGAAAATAATATCCACTTATTTATTGGATACAGATTTATTGCCCTAACCGAAAGAACAAAACACCACGCTTTCCTTCGCAAAATTGCCAATGCTCCCCATACCCAATAATAGAGACTCATTTTTTTTTCAAGAGTGTAACCGTAAGCTTTTATAAATGTATTTGATTTGTAACCGAATTCTTTTGGTACAGAAATTCGGAAAACATTTGTGCTGTTTTTTGTCTTGCTGACAATTTTTGCAATTTGTACTTTTTTGATTCTACAACTTTATACTGTGCCATGTTGAGCTTGTTTGTATTTACTATAGTCTGCCAGTCTCAATAAGGATGTAGTGCTTTGGTCCATTAATTTCTACAGGTACAGTTTTGAATAAATGGTGGTTCTACGGATTATATGTCTTGAGTAAAAAAATTTTTGCTAGAAGTATCTGGGTCGATTTGTTTGACTCGTCATCATCATTAAGTTCCCTTGCCAAATTTCGCATTTTTAGTTCGCGAATTTTACTTATGGTTACATTTACTTATGGTTGCAATGTATAATGTATACATTTATTTTACTTAACTGTGTTATGAGATCCCTAATGCTCACTTTGATTTTTGCAATACTTTTTGATATGGGTATCCGCTCCGCTTTTTGCTGGTCGGTAGGTTTTCTTGAGAGGGTGCTTCGTTTCTTTCCACGACTTAACTCCCTTGGCAAGCAGTTAATCCATAGCTCGTCCTCTGATTTTAGTCTGCTTGCTGTCGTTCCAAGTAGTTCCGCGGTTCGTACTGGTTTCCAGATGGTTATCCACGATCCCCATGAAATGGGCTAGAGATGCGGATTAACCATCGAACGTTGGAATATAATTTATTTCCTGGCATACTGTTGAGCCAAGAGTCAGTTTCGGTAATCTGTCTACTATTGCCATTATGCTATTTTGCATTTCCGGATTTGACACTTCTGCCATTATTGTCTTTTTCTGTTTGTTTCTGTTTTTCACTCTTTTTGCTGTGAATGATAATGCTGAAATGCAGCAAGCAATGCCACCTCGTGTATCGTATTACTCCACTGAATGCAGCGCAGCGATTACGAAAATGCTAGTTCAGTGTCCGGCTCATGCCGAATACTTAACTCGCGCAACAATGAAAGGCGAGTTCGAGAACACTTTATTTCAAGTTCTGAACCGGTCAATTGGCCGCTTAGATCGTGCGATTTAAAGCCTTTAGACTATTTTTTGTGAGGCTACGTTAAAGATTATGTTTATACAGACAAGCCCACTTCTATTGACGCATTGGAAGACAACATTGAAAAATTGAACTAAGTGGATGAACCATTTGAGGCGCAGTCAAGGTCAACATTTGCATGAAATAATCTTCAAACATTAAATTATATGGATATCGATTCAAATAGCGATTTCATGCGTGAAATTTTTGTGTTTTTTTTCTGAAAAACTTTCCTATAGCTTTTAAAAAATCACCCTCTACTACGGCTTTCTTCTCCGAACGACTATAGAAACATCGATTTTGATTGATGTAAAGCTAAAATTAAAAAAATGCATATCGCTTAAAATACAGACACAGACTTTGGCCTGAAACAAAAGAACACGACGGTTTTCGCCGCATACTCAATCCGTTAATGGTTGCATTCTTATAATTCTATATGCTGAAATACTTGACATCGAACATATTTCTCAAACATGTTTGTCATACATGTAGGATTTGCTTCCTTTTATACTTTTTATTGATTTATTGATGATTTTACAGAGTTGATAATATTACAAATTTAATGATTTTATAAAAATTTCGGTTAAGCGACCGGCCACTTGGAGTTCTGTCAATCAAGTGTCGATCGCTCTGGTAAACTTCGTGTCAGTTTGTCTGTCTGTGCATGTGTGCGTTCGTTCGTTTAGTTAACTGTCCTGTCTCGTCGGTCGGTTGAAGAGTGAAATAAAATTAGTTGGTTTGACACATTCGGTCATCCTGACGTTCATTCGTCTCAAATGAATGGTTCCACCTCTTCGTGTTTTCTGCTACAGCTATTGTCTCGACTTTACCATAGTTTATTTCCCTCACTATTTTGTACGGCCCTAGGAACCTAGGCCTAAGCTTCATACTAGTACCGAACTGAGTGCGCTTGATAGTGGCTAACTCATTCACAGTGTGCTTCTTCGCAGGCTCCCGCCTCTTATTAAAAGTTATCTTGTTTTCCTCCTGGATCGCCGCAATGTTTTCACGAGCCTCGTCTCTCATTGTTTCCCTCTCCTTGTTCAACTCACTATAGGCCGCTTTGGTCAGAAGCTCCTTGAGGCCTGGGTTATCACCTATCCGCATCTCTATGCCCGCTAGAATCCGGAACGAACTAAACTTCGTTGCCCTTGATGGGGTGTTGTTAAGCTCTGTGTATTCCCCACGGTTGCTTGCGTCAACGACAACGAGCAAATGGCCCACGTGGTACGTCCCCATCGGTTTATCCCCTTTAACTATGTGCCGCAAGTATCCCTTCTTCCTACCTACCTTATATTCGGATAAGATACACTGTACGGAACTTCGACTGGCTCCTTTTCCAGTTAGCTTTGGAATGAAAAAAGTCTTCTCGATCAGGTCTTGTGTCTTGCTTGTTGAGAAATGCTCTTGCTGATGCGCTAAGCATATTATTTCCTGCTCCATATCTTCTGGATAAGACGTAAAAGTCTTCCTCCCTTTCCAAAATCTTCGTCATGGTCATGCTGAATGCTTTACAATCCGAGACGATCTTAATTCTTGTTCCCATTAGATAACTCTAAACACTTTAAAGCCTCTATATTTGCCAGAACTTCTAATTCGTAGCACAGGGGTATTCGTCAGAGCAACTTCTAATTGCTCGACAGCCAATAACTGCTCAACATCTATTTTAAACTTTGCGTCTTTTCGCAAAAGATCAGTCAAAGGCTTAGCCTTAGCCAAAGCCTTCCGAATCTCCCAAAATACGATGTAAGACACAGGAAACGTTGGAGTGTTTTGTTGTCACTTGGAACCGGAAACTCTCTAACCGCTCTGGTTTTCTCAACTGATGGCACTTTCGTATTATCTTCGATGACATATCCAAAAATTGAACTTTCCTCTTCAAGAACTGACATTTTTTCCACTTGATGCGTAGTCCGCTTTCCGAAGCTATGTCTAGTACAAGTTTCAGCTTACAAATGCCTTCCGCTCTATCCTTGGAGGGAATTATGATATCGTACATGTATACCACAATAGAGCCATCATCAATCAATCTTCTAAACACCGCAAAGATATGCCTTGAAAAAACGAAATTCGAATTGCCTATTATGTGTCACGAACGATGTATATTTCCTTGAGCTTGCCTCTACTGGCACATGAAAGAATCCATCGGCTAGATCTAACGTGGTAAAAACTTGTCCTCCTTTTAGTCTCTCGAGTACGCTGTTAATTACAATCTCGTACAATTTTCTTATTTAGCTCCCTGAAATCACGACAAAATCTGCGAGTACTATCCCTTTGCATCACTAGAACGACCGGCGATGCGTATTCTGTTGTGCTTCTTTGTACTATTCCTTCACGTAACCAGTCGGCAACCTGTTGCTCCACCACCTTTTTGTCTGCATATAACATTCGCCGTGGACCTTGATATACTGGGATTTTGTCAGTTTAACTTAATAAAGACTGGTGCCTTGTTGATCTTCTTTGGATTATGTATTCTCTCAGGTGATTCAATTCGATGCCCACCTCACTCTTCATTTCACCCTTTTCAGCAGCAACACATATGGATCTTAACTCAGAAGGCAACTCAAAACATGCTTCAACTTCCTTCGGACAACTTCCTGCACGCCCTTGCGTTTTTGTGGAAATAATAACCATTCCACCTTCAGCAACTCTGCCATCTTCTACCTTATTAGCACATTTAGTACCTCTCTGCCTTTCCTTAAATTCTTCACACTCATCTGTTAAGATCAGATCTATTTTGTTTAGCACATCGTTGCCAATTACTGCCGAATACTGCATTTCTTGCTCCCGAACTACATGAAATCCGATATGCAATTCCATCGGTCTGTCTCCAAGTCCACGGATAAGCTCCCCAATGTCGTAACCTTGTTCTGCCCAATACCACAGAGACTGGTATTAGCGTTGTCTAACTCGACGTAGTCCAGCAGCGTTAAGCTATCATATCGGATAAGACTTAAGTCTACTACTGCTGACAGATTATGGCCATTCACCTTGAGTGTTTTAAAAACTCTATTTGTGCCTATTGTGAAATACACTCTCGCTTGTGGTGTCCTAGTCTCATTATCTGATGACACAATATAGGCGTTGCTTGCTTCCGCTTTTAATTGCGCTTGCGTTTCCATGCACTCGAATGAGCGATGACCTGGACGACCACAAACAAAGCACTTTAATGTTCTCGACTGACAGTCCTTTGCGATGTGCTTGAAGTTTCCGCTTCACCATTAAGTGTCCTCCTGATGGTGTTCGGTGACTTCCTCTTGAGTAAGTCGACTGTTGAGCTAAGTTCCGAACCTTCTCATATAACTTCAGCTGTTCCTTCAAACCCGCTACTCTTCTAGTTTGGTACAGGATCATCTTATTCGGCGACGAATGTAATTTTTAAGCTGGTCTTTTCTTCCGGTTCCTCAACGGCCTATGAATTTTGGCGTACGATATTTCAATTCCGAACTCGTCGATAAGCGCACTTTTGAAAGTATGAAAAGTTTACTAAACATTTTGAAAAGTTGTATGAAAAGTTTAGCTGCTCCTTTGAGTAGTTGCTTGCCGTATACAAACACTTGTATATTATTCCATCGCACCGTCATTTTCATCCTATGATAAGCCGTAATGATGTAAAAGTCGATTCTGTAACGTTTCTTTCCGTCCCGTTGTCGCTAAGTTGAGTTCATTTAGGTTCAAGTTCATTACCACTTTTCTGATCGTCTTCTCCATGGTACGTTAAATGGCTCTTCGTTCGTTAGGTCTGTTCGTTTGTTATCTTCCGAGTTCGACTGGAGCCTAGAGAAGAAAGCCACGAGCTTCGAAAGAAAGTTCAGGTTTAGAGGTTCTGAGGCACAGGCTGCGATCAAAACGGGCTTCTTTCATCTTGGAGAGAGATGCGTGCGATGGACGCTTTTAGTACACTAAATCTACGTAAAACATTGCTATATATGACCTTATAATAAATTTGTGGATAGAGGTTGGTATCACTTATTATAAGGCAATTTTTGTAGGGGCGTTAGTTTTCGTTCGATCTTCTCCAGGATTTGCGTTGCTCTTGTTTTCCGTTGCAGCGCTTTTTGGTATGACCGGTCTGTTGCAAGTTTCTTCTGCTCACATTGCCATCATACCACGGATTTCTTGTCGGGGGTGGTAACTAGCCTAAGGTAGCTTCCGCTACCTCTTTGATGACCGGGCGGCAATGCAACCACATATCATTGGCGTTTGTGTTTGACGTAGGCATACCGGAGAGTCTCTCACTTTGTCGTTCTCGTCCAATGTCAAATCTTGTTGTTGTTGGCTGGTACAGCTTTCTGACACTGGACAGTCGAGCTCTGAATCTTGCTGCCATGAGAAATTGGTCAGAGTCGACGTTTGCCCCCCGAATGTTCTTATATCCATGATATTTGACGTATGTCTTCCGTCAATCAGCACATGGTCGATTTGGTTGGCGGTTCGACCGTCCGGAGATCGCCAGGTGTGTGGATGTTTTTGTGAGGGAATCTTCTGCTACTAACGACCATATTACGGCGTGTCGCAAAGTCAGTGAGTCGGAAGCCGTTGTCTGTTGTCGTATCGTGGAGACTGTTCTTTCCGATCTCTTCGCCAAAGATGATTTCCTTACCGATTTTGGCATTGAAGTCTCCAAGTACGATTTTTACATCGTACTCCGCACAGGCTCCGTAGGCACCGTCCAAGAGGTCGTAATAGTCCTCTTTGACAGAGTCTTCAGCCTCGTCGTCAGGGTCATGCGCACATATAACGCTGATGTTGTAGAATCTGCCTTTGATGCGGATCACAGCTAGGCGATTACTTATTGGTTAAAGTCGATGACCTTCGACCTTAGCCGTTTTCCTACGACGAATCCGCATCCAATTGTGTGCAACCTTTTGTGACAGCTGTAATATATGTCGCACTCCTTCTTCTGCACTATCCCATGTCCTATCCAGCGTATTTCCTAGATCGCAGTGATATCCGCCTTATACTGCGTGAGGGTATTTTCCAGTTTTTGAGCTTCTCCAGGAGTGTAGAGTGTTCTTACATTCCAGGATCACACTCGCAAATCGCATTGCATGCATTGGTTCACTTCACAACGGTTGTTGTAATAGCCATCCAGGGGGCGCCGCTAGAAGGCTGCATGTCAACTTGATTTGCGCATCAACAGGTATCGTTGTTGGCATCCCACCATGTTGAGAGCGATTAGCAACTTTGCCCTGTGACCACAAACCCTATCCCCCATTGATGATTTTACAGAGTTGATAATATTACAAATTTAATGATTTATAAAGATAAAGAGACCGGCCACTTGGAGTTCTGTCAATCAACTGTGGATGATCGCTCTGGTAAACCTCATGTCATGCGTTCGTTCGTTTAGTTAACTGTTCTATCTCGTCGGTCGGTTGTAGGGTTGTAGGGTGAGGTACGGCAAATGTCTGTCGTGCATATCTGTCTTAAACTAGCTGTTGATCTTACTAAACTCTGTTGATCTTACTTTCAACTTACTGACTCTGAACAAGTGCTCTAAGCGAACCTAGGTTTACAATTTCTACTTTTCCTTTTGCCTTTCGGCTTTATTATTCATGTTTGTGTTTGTTTTTTTTTTTACTGCTGTACAACAGCCGTCTTGCCAAAGCAAAGGGATTCTTATGCCTGGTCAGAGCTGCGTCTGTGTGAATACCACAATATAAGTTAAAAATTTAACACAACTCTTCCGTTCGGAGACTCAAAAACGAATACATCCCGTTTATTTAAATATTTTTCTCTATCCTACATCTAATTGTTTGCGTACATGTATACATGTAACTTAGATTTATTCTACCGCCCGGACGCCGCATCAGCATTATTTGGGCACACTTACTAAACTTCTCACGTTCAATGCCGTTCCGAAAATAAATTTCTTGTGTTCATTGAGGTTCGGGACAACGGGGTTCTGAAAAAGAAAAGATGTCAAGCACAGCCCCATCTGTACCGATTCCTGTTGCCTGTTGTTCCGGCAATTCGAAAGCACATGAATGTGGGTTGTTAGATCTTACAGCCCGAATCCTATTACAGCTAAACTGTAATTTTTCGAATTAACTGCTGTTGTGCTTTGAGAGCTAATGTCTGCACTATGCGGATCTGTAAAAGAAGCGATTTAACTTTGACAGGAGACTACATTTTGCACGGGAAGTCCATAGATTTCCGATGGATGTCCCCATAACCGATTTGTGGCACTTTACTGATCGTCTTCTCCATGGTACGTTTAAAGGCTCTTAGTTCGTTAGGTTTTTGTTCGTTTGTCTGTTGGTCACACTCAAAATTATTATATTATTATTTATTGTCACTGAATTTAGATTCACTGCTAGGCTCTTAAGAGCCCTTCAGCGTTCTTATCTTTCTAGTTAATAAGAAGCAGCTGTGGACATAATATTTTTTAAAAATTCTTATTATACCTTACAAAACTAATTTTTTAACTGTCAGCATTTGAGGAGCTGAATAGCTCTTGCAACATGATCGCAACTAACCACATCGATCAACTAGCCGTTGACTCATTGCGAAATTCGTAAAAGTGCAAGCCAGGGAATACTGTTTTGTGAAGCAATTCTATAATGTTCGCATAATTATATTACTTGTATTCTTTAAAATTAAATTTTTTACTCCATTTTTCGTTTTTAACTTTTGTAGATCGTAGTTTTGAAGTTTAATTTATAATATTCGCGCACCTAATGGATACGGACATGTATAACAGACGTTCAACGGAGATTTTTGTTATTCATGCTGCGTGCGTGAGTTAATAATGAACATACGCAACCTGAACAAAATCGAATCGCGTCACAACCGAACGTCGACATCCGCTGCTGACAAGTGTCTGTAGAAGTATGCAGTATCAGCATTTTTGGCGCGTAGCAAGAGTTCACGTATTTGAATAAGAATGATTTGATTGTTAGTTGTAATTTGGAGGTGAAGAAATAAGGAAACATTTTTTTATAAATTTCTTGTTCGCTATTGTTAACTGGCGCCCGAGCAAGGACCCCGTAGAGATAGAGTTCAAAAGCAACGATGAGGCGAATTAGAAAAAGAATTCCATACGAAGATTGAAAAACTGAAAATGAATTACATACGAAAAACTGATTAAAGTTTAAATCAAAGAGTAATCGTATAATTTAAGAAAGGAATAATGAAATCTAGTGCAATATTAATCTTATTATTTGTAGAGCTTATCTGTAAAGTGTTTTCATTGTAGAGTTGAAATTTTCATTCATATTAATTAACATGTCGCGAAAAGAAACCTGGTGACGCAAATCCAATTCCAAACCTCGTTCATCCACTCCCGCAACGGGTTACGCAAACACAAGTTACGCAAATCGTTTCACAGCTTTTGTCTAGAGAAATGCCAAACGCGTACCTAAACTCAATTGCAAATGTGAGACAAGAGGCCGACCAAGTCATTGCCGACGATCAATTTGGGTACACCTCTGACATGGGTAAAATTCCGGACGTAGTCCGTAGCTTAAGAGTTTTCTCTGGTCAACTTGGAGAATATGAGCCATGGAAAAAGAGCTTGGACCGTAGTTTGAGAGAGAGAGGTACACCTAAATATTTTGGAATCTTGAACGTCATAAGAAATAAAATTGTAGGTCAAGCCGATGTAGCCCTAGAGTCATACAATAGGGGGTAGGGTAAACTGGTACAGGGTACAGGGCAACAACACCGATAACGGTTTATGCCTATTTCATATTCACAATAGAAACGAGCACTGAGGCGCTGCATGTACTAGTAAGTACATATCGCGAAAAAGCTCTGGATGTTTTTGTTAGAGGATGAAGGGAGACTTAAATTAAAGGACATGAATTACCGCACACTGCACGCGGTTCATACTGCTTTACATGTTCGAAGGTTCGAAATTAATCTTCCTCCATGTCCTCCACCGAGGCAAAACCAAACATCATCATTCTCAGTTATTTTATCCCGAATTGTTGCATGGGTCAGCAAGACCTCCCAAACATAATAACCAGAATTCGTGGTCGAATAACCAACGTCAGTTCGTCCACAATCCCCTATACTCAATAGACATCCGAATTCATTCAATCAGCCTCAGAGACCAACACAACCAATACCAGAACCGATTAATGCAGAAACCATCTATTCTAGGCGAGTGAATTATCAAAATCAACCTCAATTTACCAAATAATCCAGTACAGAAAATACCCTCCTGGTCTGCAAACGCACCCCATCCTAATAAGATTCACAGAAATTATCACGCTAGCAGCTGGATGCCGTTATACACACTGTAGGAAGTTATCCTTATTAAAAAACCTGAAAATAACCATATAGCGACAACTATCTCAATCGGTAATAGACGGCAAAGACACCAGGATGTCCTCGGTAAACATCTTTCAAAATGGATGCTTCAGGTGATAGGAAAAGAAAAGAAAAAAAAAACCGCTTTCTCATTCGGGTTAAAGAACGCACCAGCGACGTTTCAAAGAACTCTCGGCGACATCTTGAGAGAACATATCGGAGCTCGATGCGTCATATACATAGATCAAGTCATCGGTAGCGATGAGGAAGAATATCTCAAAAACCTCGAGTTTTTACTCGCCACTTTGGCACAAGCGAAGCTTAAGGTCCAAACGGATAAAAGATCAATCCTGGCTGGATACTATCGCCGATTTATTCCTGGTTTTGCAAAAATAGCCTTAACGTCGCTCCTAAGAGGGGAAGAAGGAAATGGTCGTGTATCCAAAAATATGTCAAAAAATGCTCCATTCAAGAAATGGTCAGACGCTCTTTGGCCTCTGCCAATTCAAATAAAACCTACGAACTAAAAAGTGAGGCATCAAATTTACTCTGTAGTGTTCTATCTCATGAAGAGAAGCCTATCATTTTTCTCTCACGTACGTTCAGCAAAACAAAAGAAGGTCATGCAGCAAACAAAAGGAGACGCTCGCCATCATCTGGACATTAAACTGCTTACGCAACTCCTGTATAGTTCTAGAAAGGTTAAGGTCTACACAGATCATCAACTTTTAACATATGCCCACTGTAATCGGGCAAAATAATATTTTTATATATAATATAATATTTCCTACCTCGGTATTTTATTTTTATAAATGTTGGCTTTCTGCTATTAACTCTTTCTATTAATTTTTTAGTGTCTGCTCGGCTTTAAACATCTTCACATTTACGGATTCATTGTCCTTCATGGTCAAAAGTATTTCCGCAATTGTTCTATGGATTCGTTCTATATCTGAATTACCAGTGTGAGAGTTTGGTTTTGTGAAAAGTATTTCTATCTTTTTTTTCGTATAAATCCTTTATTGATTCTATTATCCGTAATTATGAATGGCGTATAACCTTCTTTTGTTAGGTGTTCAGTAAGGGCATCTATTTTGTTTATGCGATTTTAACCTTCCAGCCTATAAACAGATACCTTTTTTGTTAATTTATCAATATCCGTTAGAAAAATTTTCTTATGGAAGTCATATATATGTGTATATCAATAGTCTTGCAGTGTTTGTTTGGTGTTTCTGTCAATTCTTGGCAAATGTCACAGTTATTAATAATTTTTGGAATCGTTCTTATAATCTTTGGGTAATAGATCTTGTTTTTCAGTGTTTGGTATATTTCATATAACTTTTTAATAACTGAATGTTTTCTTTCTCTGCTGTGATATAATGAAAATTGTCATTTTGCTTCTTCCTCTGTTGTCGGATCCCTAGCTGTCTGTTTAAGTTTTACGAATTTAACATGTCTATTGTGAGAATATATTTCGGTTATTAACCTGAAAACTTTTGCATAATCTTGTGTTCCTACTTCTAAATATATTCCTACTATTCCCTTCCTAAAACTTTGATTTCGGAGTTTTGATTTCCGATTCGACTTAAAAAATCTGCCATTTTATCATCCTGGCGTTTAAGATATTCAACTTCAGAGTCAAATTCTTGAAGTTTCAATAACCATCTCTGATTCCCCTGAGAAAACTCTTTGCCTTTATACTTACTGTATAAATATTTTATAGAGATGTTATCGGTGATTATTTAAAATTAGCCTGATATGGCCTGAATTGTGTAATGCTCCAGACAACAGCAAGAAACTCTTTATTCGTAACAGAATAATTCCTTTCGTGTTCGTTCAATGTTCGGTAGATATAACATACAGGTTCTTTATTCTGTGTCAAGACTGCGCCGATTACAAAGTTACTTGCATCGGTATGAATTTGAAAAGGTTTGTCTGATTCTGGAAATTTAAGGATTGGGTGGCTAATGAGGGATGTTTTAAAATTATTGGTGGCCTCAATTCACTCGGGGTCATGTACATTTATTTTTGCGCCTTTTTTTTAGACATTTTGTCGTGGCATAAGCAATTTTTGCATAGTTCATTATAAATTTCCTATAATAATTTTCTACAACTTTTTAGTTCCTTTTCTGTATTTGGAAAGGTAAATTCTTAATCACTTCTACTTTGTTGGAATTTGGTTATAGACCTTACTCGGTCAGTATATGACCGAGAAATTCTGTCCAAAAAACGTGAAAACATTTAGCAATCCGGAGACTAAATTGTGTTTTCTTTTGAATATTTCTGTTAAGAAGAAAGTACCGTTTCTTTGTCTGGTCCATTGGTCCGAAATGGCCCACGTGGTACGTCCCCATCGGTTTATCCCCTTTACCTATGGGCCGCAAGTATCCCTTCTTCCTACCTGCCTTATATTCGGATAAGATACATTGTACGGAACTTCGACTGGCTACTTTTCTAGTTAGCTTTGGAATGAAAAAAGTTTTCTCGATCAGGTCTTGTGTCTTGCTTGTTGAGAAATGCTCTTGCTGATGCGCTAAGCATATTATTTCCTGCTCCATATCTTCTGGATAAGACGTAAAAGTCTTCCTCCCTTTCCAAAATCTTCTTCATGGTCATGCTGAATGCTTTACAATCCGAGACGATCTTAATTCTTGTTCCCATTAGATAACTCTAAGCACTTTAGAGCCCCTATAATTACCAGAACTTCTAATTCGTAGCACAGGGGTATTCGTCAGAGCAAGTTTTAATTGCTCGACAGCCAATGACTGCTCAACATCCATTTTAAACTTTGCGCCTTTTCGCAAAAGATCAGTCAAAGGTTTAGCCTTAGCCAAAGCCATCCGAATATCCCAAAATACGATGTAAGACACAGGAAACGTTGGAGTGTTTTGTTGTCACTTGGAACCGGAAACTCTCTAACCGCTCTGGTTTTCTCAACTGATGGCACTTTCGTATTATCTTCGATGACATATCCAAAAATTCAACTTTCCTCTTCAAGAACTGACATTTTTTCCACTTGATGCGTAGTCCGCTTTCCGAAGCTATGTCTAGTACAAGTTTCAGCTTACAAATGCCTTCCGCTCTATCCTTGGAGGGAATTATGATATCGTACATTTATACCACAATAGTGCCATCATCAATCAATCTTCTAAACACCGCAAAGATACACCTTGAAAAAACGAAATTCGAATTGACTATTATGTGTCACGAACGATGTATATTTCCTTGAGCTTGCCTCTACTGGCACATGAAAGAATCCATCCGCTAGATCTAACGTGGTAAAAACTTGCCCTCCTTTTTGTCTCCCGAGTACGCTGTTAATTACAATCTCGTACAATTTTCTTATTTAGCTCCCTGAAATCACAACAATATCTGCGAGTACTATCCTTTTGCATCACTAGAACGACCGGCGATGCGTATTTTGTTGTGCTTCTTTGTACTATTCCTTCACGTAACCAGTCGGCAACCTGTTGCTCTACCACCTTTTTGTCTGCATATAACATTCGCCGTGGACGTTAATATACTGGGATTTTGTCAGTTTAACTTAATAAAGACTGGTGCCTTGTTGATCTTCTTTGGATTATATATTCTCTCAGGTGATTCAATTCGATGCCCACCTCACTCTTCATTTCACCCTTTTCAGCAGCAACACATATGGATCTTAACTCAGAAGGCAACTCAAAACATGCTTCAACTTCCTTCGGACAACTTCCTGCACGCCCTTGCGTTTTTGTGGAACCAATAACCATTCCACCTTCAGCAACTCTGCCATCTTCTACCTTATTAGCACATTTAGTACCTCTCTGCCTTTCCTTAAATTCTTCACCCTCATCTGTTAAGATCAGATCTATTTTGTTTAGCACATCGTTGCCAATTACTGCCGAACACTGCATTTCTTGCTCCCGAACTACATGAAATCCGATATGCAATTCCATCGGTCTGTCTCCAAGTCCACGGATAAGCTCCCCAATGTCGTAACCTTGTTCTGCGCAATACCACAGAGACTGGTATTAGCGTTGTCTAACTCGACGTAGTCCGGCAGCGTTAAGCTATCATATCGGATAAGACTTAAGTCTACTACTGCTGACAGATTATGGCCATTCACCTTGAGTGTTTTAAAAACTCTATTTGTGCCTATTGTGAAATACACTCTCGCTTGTGGTGTCCTAGTCTCATTATCTGATGACACAATATAGGCGTTGCTTGCTTCCGCTTTTAATTGCGCTTGCGTTTCCATGCACTCGAATGAGCGATGACCTGGACAACCACAAATAAAGCACTTTATTGTTCTCGACTGACAGTCCTTTGCGATGTGTGTGAACTTCCCGCTTCACCATTAAGTGTCCTCCTGATGGTGTTCGGTGAATTCCTCTTGAGTAAGTCGACTGTTGAGCTAAGCTCCGAACCTTCTCATAAACCTTCAGCTGTTCCTTCAAACCCGTCACTGTTCTAGCTTGGTGCAGGATCATCCTATTCGACGACGATTCGGGTATTCTACTTATAAAATAGTCGATTATACTTTCATCGTCCACATTTGCGGGTTTTCCAATCTCCAACAAATTATAGAGGTATTCATTCAATGTTTCAACTTATCTTTTCTTCCGGTTCCTCAACTGCCTATGAATTTCGGCGGACGGTATTTCAGTACCGAACTCGTCGATAAGCGCACTTTTAGGGATGCCCAATGTTTCAGTCCCGTTTGACTACGTATGAAAAGTTTGGCTTCTCCTTTGAGTAGTTGCTTGCCGTATACATCTGTATATTATTCCATCGCACGGTCACGGCATTCTCATCAGTCTGCTGAATCGAACGAGTAATTTCTATAAATCCTGAACCATCAAATGTTTCGAATAAATCCTCGATGTCACGAAGATCAAAGAATGGTCTTTCGGCTCTTACATCCACTGTGGAGTCCATTGCTGTGCTATCGCTATTTTCGCCTTCGTCATTTTCGTCACGTGATAAGTCGTAACGCTGTAAAAGTCTTTCCGTCCCGTTGTCGCTAAGTTAAGTTCAGTTAGTTTCATCCGAAGTTCATTACCACTTTCGATCGACCTTTCCATGGTACGTTTAATGGCTCTTCGTTCGTTACGTTTCTGTTCATTTGTCTGTTGGTCACACTCAACATTATTTCGCTACTTATGTTTGCGTTTATGTTTAGCGATAAGATCTACGGCTAAAATACAATAGTTATCTTCCGAGGTCGAGCGGAGAAGAAAGCCACGAGCTTCGAAAAAAAGTTCAGGTTTTGAGGTTCTGAAACACAGGCTGCGATCAAAAACGGCTTCTTTGCATCTTGGAGAGAGATGCGTGTGATGGACGCTTCTAGTACACTAAATCTACGTAAAACATTGCCATAAATGACCATATAATAAATTTGTGGATTGTATCTTCTTATTTTAAGGCAGTTTAGTTCAGTTGAGTTTAGTTCCGCTACCCAACAGCACTTCAGGATTGCGAGATTGAAACAATTTAGAGAGCGTTAGTTTTCGTTCGATCCCTATCAGCGAATTTACATTCATTTTTCCTCGCGCGTTACAAAAAAGAAAAACTGTGTGTTTGTTGCTGGTGTTAAAACTTAATTTTTATTATGTACGGATTCTTATTCTACCTTACAAGACTAATGTCCTATTGTCAGCATTTGAGGTTCAATAGCTCTTACAACACGATCGCACTCTGCGGATCTGTGAAACGCCTGTACAAGAGATTAAGCTTTTTAATACTAGCTACTTCTTGCACGGGAAGTGCATCGATTTATAAATTTAGGTAGATTTCGCCATAATTGATTTGTGGCACCTTCCTGACCGTCTTTTCCATGGTACCTTTAATGGCTTCGTCCATAAGGTTTCTGTTCGTTTATTTGTTGCTCACACTCGAACTTATTTCTGTGTTTATGTTTGCGCTTATATTATTTATTATCACTGAATTTAGATTCACTGCTAGGGTTTATGAGTTAAAAAATATGAGCATCGGTGGTCTTAAGACATAATTTTTTTAACAAATTCTTATTATACCTTACAAAACTAATTTCTTATCTGTCAGCATTTGAGGTTCAATAGCTCTTGCAACATTATCGCAACCAAACACATCGATTAACTAGCCATTGACTCGTTGCGAAATGCGTTAAAGTGCAAGCAAAGGAATACTGTTTTGCGAAGCAATTGAATTTCAAATAGGAGAAGTACATCATCGGTGTGAACGTCTGACGTAACTCGCCTTTCACCAAAGTTAGTATTCTCCTGAATTCTGGTGATTTATTTACATTTGCTTTGCCTTTTAATTCGCTTTTAGCTTTTGTAGATCGTAGTATTGAACTTAATGGATACAGACATGTATAACAGACGTTCGACAGAGATTTTTGTTATTCATGTTTGACAGACATATATGGCAGACATGTTTTTACAGACGTGCATGAGTTAATAATGAACATACGATCAAACGTTTGCAACCTGAACAAAATTGAATCGCGTCACAACCGAACGTCGACATCCGCTGCTGACAAGTGTCTGCAGAAGTATGCAGTATCAGCATGTTCGGCGCGTAGTAAGAGTGTACGTTTTAGAATAAGAATAATTTCATTGTAAGTGGTAATTTGGAGGTGAAGAAATAAAATACAATTTTTCTTTAAATGCCTTGTTCGCTATTATTAACTTGAAAATGAAAATTTATGAGTTACCTCGAGACTCCCCCCTGATGACGCAAATCCAATTCGTAACTCCACCCACTCCCGCAACGGGTTTACAAACACAAGTTACGCAAATCGTTTCACAGCTTTTGTCGAGAGAAATGCCAAACGCGTACCTCAACCCAAGTGCAAATGTGAGAGAAGAGGCCTACCAAGTTATTGCCAACAATCAATTTGGGTACATGTCTGACACGAATAAAATTCCGGACGTAGTCCGTCGCTTAAGAGTTTTCTCTGGTCAACCTAAAGAATATGGGCCATGGAAAAAGAGCTTGGACCGTATCTTAAGGTTGTACGAACCACTGAGAGGTACATTTAAATATTTTGGAATCTTGAACGTCATAAGAAATAAAATTGTAGGTCAAGCCGATATAGCCTTAGAGTCATACAATAAGGGGTAGGGTAAACTGGTACAGGGTACAGGGCAATCAATCAATCGGTAATAGTCGGCAAAGACACCAGGATGTCCTCGGTAAACATCCTTTAAAATGGATGCTTCAGGTGAGAGGAAAAGAAAAGAAGAAAAACCGCTCTCTCGGTTAACAATGGCAAGTACGAATTCATTCGACTTCCATTCGGGTTAAAGAACGCACCAGCGACGTTTCAAAGAACTCTCGGCGACATCTTGAGAGAACATATCGGAACTCGATGCGTCATATACATAGATCAAGTCATCGGTAGCGATGAGGAAGAATATCTCAAAAACCTCGAGTTTTTACTCGCCACTTTGGCACAAGCGAAGCTTAAGGTTCAAACGGATAAAAGATCAATCCTGGCTGGATACTATCGCCGATTTATTCCTGGTTTTGCAAAAATAGCCTTAACGTCGCTCCTAAGAGGGGAAGAAGGAAATGGTCGTGTATCTAAAAATATGTCAAAAATGCTCCATTCAAGAAATGGTCAGACGCTCTCTGGCCTATGCCGATTCAAATAAAACCTACGAACTAAAAACTGAGGCATCAAATTTGTGTTCTATCTCATGAAGAGAAGCCTATCATTTTTCTCTCACGTACGTTCAGCAAAACAAAAGAAGGTCATGCAGCAAACAAAAGGAGACGCTCGCCATCATCTGGACATTAAACTGCTTATGCAACTCCTGTATAGTTCTAGAAAGGTTAAGGTCTACACAGATCATCAACTTTTAACATATGCCCACTGTAATCGGGCAAAATAATATTTTTATATATAATATAATATTTCCTACCTCGGTATTTTATTTTTATAAATGTTGGCTTTCTGCTATTAACTCTTTCTATTAATTTTTTAGTGTCTGCTCGGCTTTAAACATCTTCACATTTACGGATTCATTGTCCTTCATGGTCAAAAGTATTTCCGCAATTGTTCTATGGATTCGTTCTATATCTGAATTACCAGTGTGAGAGTTTGGTTTTGTGAAAAGTATTTCTATCTTTTTTTTCGTATAAATCCTTTATTGATTCTATTATCCGTAATTATGAATGGCGTATAACCTTCTTTTGTTAGGTGTTCAGTAAGGGCATCTATTTTGTTTATGCGATTTTAACCTTCCAGCTTATAAACAGATACCTTTTTTGTTAATTTATCAATATCCGTTAGAAAAATTTTCTTACGGAAGTCATATATATGTGTATATCAATAGTCTTGCAGTGTTTGTTTGGTGTTTCTGTCAATTCTTGGCAAATGTCACAGTTATTAATAATTTTTGGAATCGTTCTTATAATCTTTGGGTAATAGATCTTGTTTTTCAGTGTTTGGTATATTTCATATAACTTTTTAATAACTGAATGTTTTTTTCTCTGCTGTGATATAATGAAAATTGTCATTTTGCTTCTTCCTCTGCTGTCGGATCCCTAGCTGTCTGTTTAAGTTTAACGAATTTAACATGTCTATTGTGAGAATATATTTCGGTTATTAACCTGAAAACTTTTGCATAATCTTGTGTTCCTACTTCTAAATATATTCCTACTATTCCCTTCCTAAAACTTTGATTTCGGAGTTTTGATTTCCGATTCGACTTAATAAATCTGCCATTTTATCATCTTGGCCTTTAAGATATTCAACTTCAGAGTCAAATTCTTGAAGTTTCAATAACCATCTCTGATTCCCCTGAGAAAACTCTTTGCCTTTATACTTACTGTATAAATATTTTATAGAAATGTTATCGGTGATTATTTAAAATTAGCCTGATATGGCCTGAATTGTGTAATGCTCCAGACAACAGCAAGAAACTCTTTATTCGTAACAGAATAATTCCTTTCGTGTTCGTTCAGTGTTCGGTAGATATAACATACAGGTTCTTTATTCTGTGTCAAGACTGCGCCGATTACAAAGTTACTTGCATCGGTATGAATTTGAAAAGGTTTGTCTGATTCTGGAAATTTAAGGATTGGGTGGCTAATGAGGGATGTTTTAAAATTATTGGTGGTCTCAATTCACTCGGGGTCATGTACATTTATTTTTGCGCCTTTTTTTTAGACATTTTGTCGTGGCATAAGCAATTTTTGCATAGTTCATTATAAATTTCCTATAATAATTTTCTACAACTTTTTAGTTCCTTTTCTGTATTTTGTAAAGGTAAATTCTTAATCACTTCTACTTTGTTGGAATTTGGTTATAGACCTTACTCGGTCAGTATATGACCGAGAAATTCTGTCCAAAAAACGTGAAAACATTTAGCAATCCGGAGACTAAATTGTGTTTTCTTTTGAATATTTCTGTTAAGAAGAAAGTACCGTTTCTTTGTCTGGTCCATTGGTCCGAAATGGCCCACGTGGTACGTCCCCATCGGTTTATCCCCTTTACCTATGGGCCGCAAGTATCCCTTCTTCCTACCTGCCTTATATTCGGATAAGATACATTGTACGGAACTTCGACTGGCTACTTTTCTAGTTAGCTTTGGAATGAAAAAAGTTTTCTCGATCAGGTCTTGTAAGGGCATCTATTTTGTTTATGCGATTTTAACTGTAGTAGGCTCTGAAATTCAATTGTTCATATTTCAAATATGAATCGCAGTATGCTCTGGATTCAAACGCTTTTCTCAGAAAAGTAACAACCGCGAAGATGTAAAGGAACTACCGGATAGGAATAGGAGAGAACATTCATTCGTTTGTGAACAGTCAGATAGATAAGACGTGTGAAAATAAAGTTGCAAGTGAAAATAAAGTTTTAAAGTTTTAAATTACTTTGTATTTTTATTCCTATTATAACTTCAGAAGTGGGATTACGATGGCTTATATTGGAAAATATAAAGTTTACACGGCGCTACAACTTAAATTCTGGCTTACTAAGTTAAATAGAAAAACAACAGGCAACAAAAGAGAGCTGTTGCTGCATCTATTATTTGGAACGAGGTAATTTCCCCGAAATGTGCAGTGGCGGCGTCTCCGATGTGCCGACAGTAGACGGGGAACCCCAGGATAACGAGCGAGAAGATGACGATGGTGAGGATGATGAGCGAGAAGATGAAGAGCGAGAAGATGAAGAGCGAGAAGATAAAGAGGAAGAAGATGACGAGCGAGAAGATGAGAGCAGCATTAGCGAAGACGATGAGGAACTAGATGATGAAGAAAAAAATGAAGATCGTATGACGAGTGGTAAAATGAGTGACAACACGAAAATGAAGAACAAGAAGATAGTAAAGATGAGTGGTGAAAAGAAAAATGATGAGTGGAAACTTATGAAGAGAGAGCTGGAAATAATGCGCAAGGAATTGGATTTGCGTAAACGTGAGAACAATCTCCTCAAAGGGAGAATAAATGGTACATAGAAAAGTCAAGAGAATGAATTGGAACAAAACGACAGCAGTAGCAGGATCGTAGAGAATTTCACCAATATCAAAAATTTGCTGGCAGAATTCTCCGGAGAGGCGGAATTGTTCATTCGTTCATAGACGAAGATGCAATGTTTCTGCACAAAGCATCAGTTGATGGAAGCTTTCAGCAAAACTCGCAAATATGAATCCATAGGGTATTTAAGCAAAACGAAATAAACAAGGAAATCGGGACGATTTGGAGTCAGGAGGGCCGAGTTGTAGTAGGCTCTGAAATTCAATTGTTCATATTTCAAATATGAATCGCAGTATGCTCTGGATTCAAACGCTTTTCTCAGAAAAGTAACAACCGCGAAGATGTAAAGGAACTACCGGATAGGAATAGGAGAGAACATTCATTCGTTTGTGAACAGTCAGATAGATAAGACGTGTGAAAATAAAGTTGCAAGTGAAAATAAAGTTTTAAAGTTTTAAATTACTTTGTATTTTTATTCCTATAATATAACCTTCCAGCCTATAAACAGATACCTTTTTTGTTAATTTATCAATATCCGTTAGAAAAATTTTCTTATGGAAGTCATATATATGTGTATATCAATAGTCTTTGTTCTTTCCATTGTTCCCATTAGATAACTCTAAACACTTTAGAGCCTCTATAATTACCAGAACTTCTAATTCGTAGCATAGGGGTATTCGTCAGAGCAAGTTTTAATTGCTCGACAGCCAATGACTGCTCAACATCCATTTTAAGCTTTGCGTCTTTTCGCAGAAGATCAGTCAAAGGTTTAGCCTTAGCCAAAGCCATCCGAATATCCCAAAATACGATGTAAGACACAGGAAACGTTGGAGTGTTTTGTTGTCACTTGGAACCGGAAACTCTCTAACCGCTCTGGTTTTCTCAACTGATGGCATTTTCGTATTATCTTCGATGACATATCCAAAAATTCAACTTTCCTCTTCAAGAACTGACATTTTTTCCACTTGATGCGTAGTCCGCTTTCCGAAGCTATGTCTAGTACAAGTTTCAGCTTACAAATGCCTTCCGCTCTATCATTGGAGGGAATTATGATATCGTACATGTATACCACAATAGTGCCATCATCAATCAATCTTCTAAACACCGCAAAGATATACCTTGAAAAAACGAAATTCGAATTGACTATTATGTGTCACGAACGATGTATATTTCCTTGAGCTTGCCTCTACTGGCACATGAAAGAATCCATCCGCTAGATCTAACGTGGTAAAAACTTGCCCTCCTTTTTGTCTCCCGAGTACGCTGTTAATTACAATCTCGTACAATTTTCTTATTTAGCTCCCTGAAATCACAACAAAATCTGCGAGTACTATCCTTTTGCATCACTAGAACCACCGGCGATGCGTATTCTGTTGTGCTTCTTTGTACTATTCCTTCACGTAACCAGTCGGCAACCTGTTGCTCCACCACCTTTTTGTCTGCATATAACATTCGCCGTGGACGTTGATATACTGGGATTTTGTCAGTTTAACTTAATAAAGACTGGTGCCTTGTTGATTTTCTTTGGATTATATATTCTCTCAGGTGATTCAATTCGATGCCCACCTCACTCTTCATTTCACCCTTTTCAGCAGCAACACATATGGATCTTAACTCAGAAGGCAACTCAAAACATGCTTCCACTTCCTTCGGACAACTTCCTGCACGCCCTTGCGTTTTTGTGGAACCAATAACCATTCCACCTTCAGCAACTCTGCCATCTCCTACCTTATTAGCACATTTAGTACCTCTCTGCCTTTCCTTAAATTCTTCACCCTCATCTGTTAAGATCAGATCTATTTTGTTTAGCACATCGTTGCCAATTACTGCCAAACACTGCATTTCTTGCTCCCGAACTACATGAAATCCGATATGCAATTCCATCGGTCTGTCTCCAAGTCCACGGATAAGCTCCCCAATGTCGTAACCTTGTTCTGCGCAATACCACAGAGACTGGTATTAGCGTTGTCTAACTCGACGTAGTCCGGCAGCGTTAAGCTATCATATCGGATAAGACTTAAGTCTACTACTGCTGACAGATTATGGCCATTCACCTTGAGTGTTTTAAAAACTCTATTTGTGCCTATTGTGAAACACACTCTCGCTTGTGGTGTCCTAGTCTTATTATCTGATGACACAATATAGGCGTTGCTTGCTTCCGCTTTTAATTACGCTTGCGTTTCCATGCACTCGAATGAGCGATGACCTGGACAACCACAAATAAAGCACTTTATTGTTCTCGACTGACAGTCCTTTGCGATGTGTGTGAACTTCCCGCTTCACCATTAAGTGTCCTCCTGATGGTGTTCGGTGAATTCCTCTTGAGTAAGTCGACTGTTGAGCTAAGCTCCGAACCTTCTCATAAACCTTCAGCTGTTCCTTCAAACCCGTCACTGTTCTAGCTTGGTGCAGGATCATCTTATTCGACGACGATTCGGGTATTCTACTTATAAAATAGTCGATTATACTTTCATCGTCCACATTTGCGGGTTTTCCAATCTCCAACAAATTATAGAGGTATTCATTCAATGTTTCAACTTATCTTTTCTTCCGGTTCCTCAACTGCCTATGAATTTCGGCGGACGGTATTTCAGTACCGAACTCGTCGATAAGCGCACTTTTAGGGATGCCCAATCTTTCAGTCCCGTTTGACTACGTATGAAAAGTTTGGCTTCTCCTTTGAGTAGTTGCTTGCCGTATACATCTGTATATTATTCCATCGCACGGTCACGGCATTCTCATCAGTCTGCTGAATCGAACGAGTAATTTCTATAAATCCTGAACCATCAAATGTTTCGAATAAATCCTCGATGTCACGAAGATCAAAGAATGCTCTTTCGGCTCTTACATCCACTGTGGAGTCCATTGCTGTGCTATCGCTATTTTCGCCTTCGTCATTTTCGTCACGTGATAAGTCGTAACGCTGTAAAAGTCTTTCCGTCCCGTTGTCGCTAAGTTAAGTTCAGTTAGTTTCATCCGAAGTTCATTACCACTTTCGATCGACCTTTCCATGGTACGTTTAATGGCTCTTCGTTCGTTACGTTTCTGTTCATTTGTCTGTTGGTCACACTCAACATTATTTCGCTGTTTATGTTTGCGTTTATGTTTAGCGATAAGATCTACGGCTAAAATACAATAGTTATCTTCCGAGGTCGAGCGGAGAAGAAAGCCACGAGCTTCGAAAAAAAGTTAAGGTTTTGAGGTTCTGAAACACAGGCTGCGATCAAAAACGGCTTCTTTGCATCTTGGAGAGAGATGCGTGTGATGGACGCTTCTAGTACACTAAATCTACGTAAAACATTGCCATAAATGACCATATAATAAATTTGTGGATTGTATCTTCTTATTATAAGGCAGTTTAGTTCAGTTGAGTTTAGTTCCGCTACCCAACAGCACTTCAGGATTGCGAGATTGAAACAATTTAGAGAGCGTTAGTTTTCGTTCGATCCCTACCAGCGAATTTACATTCATTTTTCCTCGCGCGTTACAAAAAAGAAAAACTGTGTGTTTGTTGCTGGTGTTAAAACTTAATTTTTATTATGTACGGATTCTTATTCTACCTTACAAGACTAATGTCCTATTGTCAGCATTTGAGGTTCAATAGCTCTTACAACACGATCGCACTCTGCGGATCTGTGAAACGCCTGTACAAGAGATTAAGCTTTTTAATACTAGCTACTTCTTGCACGGGAAGTGCATCGATTTATAAATTTAGATAGATTTCGCCATAATTGATTTGTGGCACCTTCCTGACCGTCTTTTCCATGGTACCTTTAATGGCTTCGTCCATAAGGTTTCTGTTCGTTTATTTGTTGCTCACACTCGAACTTATTTCTCTGTTTATGTTTGCGCTATATTATTTATTATCACTGAATTTAGATTCACTGCTAGGGTTTAAGAGCCCTTCAGGGTTCTTATCTGTCGAGTTAAAAAAAAGGAGCATCGGTGGTCTTAAGACATAATTTTTTTAAAAAATTCTTATTATACCTTACAAAACTAATTTCTTAGCTGTCAGCATTTGAGGTTCAATAGCTCTTGCAACATTATCGCAACCAAACACATCGATTAACTAGGCATTGACTCGTTGCGAAATGCGTTAAAGTGCAAGCAAAGGAATACTGTTTTGCGAAGCAATTGAATTTCAAATAGGAGAAGTACATCATCGGTGTGAACGTCTGACGTAACTCGCCTTTCACCAAAGTTAGTATTCTCCTGAATTCTGGTGATTTATTTACATTTGCTTTGCCTTTTAATCTACAATGTTCGCTTTTAGCTTTTGTAGATCGTAGTATTGAACTTAATGGATACAGACATGTATAACAGACGTTCGACAGAGAGTTCAGAGTTAATAATGAACATACGATCAAACGTTTGCAACCTGAACAAAATTGAATCGCGTCACAACCGAACGTCGACATCCGCTGCTGACAAGTGTCAGCATTTCCGCGCGTAGTAAGAGTGTACGTTTTAGAATAAGAATAATTTCATTGTAAGTGGTAATTTGGAGGTGAAGAAATAAAATACCATTTTTCTTTAAATGCCTTGTTCGCTATTATTAACTTGAAAATGAAAATTTATGAGTTACCTCGAGACTCCCCCCTGATGACGCAAATCCAATTCGTAACTCCACCCACTCCCGCAACGGGTTTACAAACACAAGTTACGCAAATCGTTTCACAGCTTTTGTCGAGAGAAATGCCAAACGCGTACCTCAACCCAAGTGCAAATGTGAGAGAAGAGGCCTACCAAGTTATTGCCAACGATCAATTTGGGTACATGTCTGACACGAATAAAATTCCGGACGTAGTCCGTCGCTTAAGAGTTTTCTCTGGTCAACCTAAAGAATATGGGCCATGGAAAAAGAGCTTGGACCGTATCTTAAGGTTGTACGAACCACTGAGAGGTACATTTAAATATTTTGGAATCTGGAACGTCATAAGAAATAAAATTGTAGGTCAAGCCGATATAGCCTTAGAGTCATACAATAAGGGGTAGGGTAAACTGGTACAGGGTACAGGGCAATCAATCAATCGGTAATAGTCGGCAAAGACACCAGGATGTCCTCGGTAAACATCCTTTAAAATGGATGCTTCAGGTGAGAGGAAAAGAAAAGAAGAAAAACCGCTTTCTCGGTTAACAATGGCAAGTACGAATTCATTCGACTTCCATTCGGGTTAAAGAATGCACCAGCGACGTTTCAAAGAACTCTCGGCGACATCTTGAGAGAACATATCGGAACTCGATGCGTCATATACATAGATCAAGTCATCGGTAGCGATGAGGAAGAATGTCTCAAAAACCTCGAGTTTTTACTCGCCACTTTGGCACAAGCGAAGCTTAAGGTTCAAACGGATAAAAGATCAATCCTGGCTGGATACTATCGCCGATTTATTCCTGGTTTTGCAAAAATAGCCTTAACGTCGCTCCTAAGAGGGGAAGAAGGAAATGGTCGTGTATCTAAAAATATGTCAAAAAATGTTCCATTCAAGAAATGGTCAGACGCTCTTTGGCCTATGCCGATTCAAATAAAACCTACGAACTAAAAACTGAGGCATCAAATTTACTCTGTAGTGTTCTATCTCATGAAGAGAAGCCTATCATTTTTCTCTCACGTACGTTCAGCAAAACAAAAGAAGGTCATGCAGCAAACAAAAGGAGACGCTCGCCATCATCTGGACATTAAACTGCTTATGCAACTCCTGTATAGTTCTAGAAAGGTTAAGGTCTACACAGATCATCAACTTTTAACATATGCCCACTGTAATCGGGCAAAATAATATTTTTATATATAATATAATATTTCCTACCTCGGTATTTTATTTTTATAAATGTTGGCTTTCTGCTATTAACTCTTTCTATTAATTTTTTAGTGTCTGCTCGGCTTTAAACATCTTCACATTTACGGATTCATTGTCCTTCATGGTCAAAAGTATTTCCGCAATTGTTCTATGGATTCGTTCTATATCTGAATTACCAGTGTGAGAGTTTGGTTTTGTGAAAAGTATTTCTATCTTTTTTTTTCGTATAAATCCTTTATTGATTCTATTATCCGTAATTATGAATGGCGTATAACCTCCTTTTGTTAGGTGTTCAGTAAGGGCATCTATTTTGTTTATGCGATTTTAACCTTCCAGCCTATAAACAGATACCTTTTTTGTTAATTTATCAATATCCGTTAGAAAAATTTTCTTATGGAAGTCATATATATGTGTATATCAATAGTCTTGCAGTGTTTGTTTGGTGTTTCTGTCAATTCTTGGCAAATGTCACAGTTATTAATAATTTTTGGAATCGTTCTTATAATGTTTGGGTAATAGATCTTGTTTTTCAGTGTTTGGTATATTTCATATAACTTTTCAATAACTGAATGTTTTCTTTCTCTGCTGTGATATAATGAAATTTGTCATTTTGCTTCTTCCTCTGTTGTCGGATCCCTAGCTGTCTGTTTAAGTTGAACGAATTTAACATATCTATTGTGAGAATATATTTCGGTTTCTAAATATATTCCTACTATTCCCTTCCTAAAACCTGAGAATTTCTGCTGTAAACACTCACCTTGATCTGATGGCCATTGAGTTGAATTCGTTTATTGTAAAGAGTCGCTACCGTCGGTTGTTTATCGTAACTCAATATAAGTTGTTAAGTTGTATGTGTTAAAAATACCTTCCCTAAACTGAAATTGGTTATTATAAGAAGTTTCCTGTGCAGAAGTTTGATTGATTTCGGAATTTTGATTTCCGATTCGACTTAATAAATCTGCCACTTTATCATCTTGGCCTTTAAGATATTCAACTTCAGAGTCAAATTCTTGAAGTTTCAATAACCATCTCTGATTCCCCTGAGAAAACTCTTTGCCTTTATACTTACTGTATAAATATTTTATAGAGATGTTATCGGTGATTATTTAAAATTAGCCTGATATGGCCTGAATTGTGTAATGCTCCAGACAACAGCAAGAAACTCTTTATTCGTAACAGAATAATTCCTTTCGTGTTCGTTCAGTGTTCGGTAGATATAACATACAGGTTCTTTATTCTGTGTCAAGACTGCGCCGATTACAAAGTTACTTGCAATCGGTATGAATTTGAAAAGGTTTGTCTGATTCTGGAAATTTAATTTAAATGTTTTAAAATTATTGGTGGCCTCAATTCACTCGGGGTCATGTACATTTATTTTTGCGCCTTTTTTTAGACATTTTGTCGTGGCATAAGTAATTTTTGCATAGTTCATTATAAATTTTCTATAATAATTTTCTACAACTTTTTAGTTCATTTTCTGTATTTTGTAAAGGTAAATTCTTAATCATTTCTACTTTGTTGGAATTTGGTTATAGACCTTACTCGGTCAATATATAACCGAGAAATTCTGTCCAAAAATCGTGAAAACATTTAGCAATCCGAAGACTAAATTGTGTTTTCTTAAAGTTTTGAATATTTCTATTAAGAAGAAAGTACCGTTTCTTTGTCTGGTCCATTGGTCCGAAATGGCCCACGTGGTACGTCCCCATCGGTTTATCCCCTTTACCTATGGGCCGCAAGTATCCCTTCTTCCTACCTGCCTTATATTCGGATAAGATACATTGTACGGAACTTCGACTGGCTACTTTTCCAGTTAGCTTTGGAATGAAAAAAGTCTTCTCGATCAGGTCCTGTGTCTTGCTTGTTGAGAAATGCTCTTGCTGATGCGCTAAGCATATTATTTCCTGCTCCATATCTTCTGGATAAGACGTAAAAGTCTTCCTCCCTTTCCAAAATCTTCTTCATGGTCATGCTGAATGCTTTACAATCCGAGACGATCTTAATTCTTGTTCCCATTAGATAACTCTAAACACTTTAGAGCCTCTATAATTACCAGAACTTCTAATTCGTAGCACAGGGGTATTCGTCAGAGCAAGTTTTAATTGCTCGACAGCCAATGACTGCTCAACATCCATTTTAAACTTTGCGTCTTTTCGCAAAAGATCAGTCAAAGGTTTAGCCTTAGCCAAAGCCATCCACGAATCTCCTAAAATACGATGTAAGACACAGGAAACGTTGGAGTGTTTTGTTGTCACTTGGAACAGGAAACTCTCTAACCGCTCTGGTTTTCTCAATTGATGGCACTTTCGTATTATCTTCGATGACATATCCAAAAATTCAACTTTCCTCTTCAAGAACTGACATTTTTTCCACTTGATGCGTAGTCCGCTTTCCGAAGCTATGTCTAGTACAAGTTTCAGCTTACAAATGCCTTCCGCTCTATCCTTGTAGGGAATTATGATATCGTACATGTATACCACAACAGTGCCATCATCAATCAATCTTCTAAACACCGCATAGATATACCTTGAAAAAACGAAATTCGAATTGACCATTATGTGTCACGAACGATGTATATTTCCTTGAGCTTGCCTCTACTGGCACATGAAAGAATCCATCCGCTAGATCTAACGTGGTAAAAACTTGCCCTCCTTTTAGTCTCTCGAGTACGCTGTTAATTACAATCTCGTACAATTTTCTTATTTAGCTCCCTGAAATCACAACAAAATCTGCGAGTACTATCCTTTTGCATCACTAGAACGACCGACGATCCGTATTCTGTTGTGCTTCTTTGTACTATTCTTTCACGTAACCAGTCGGCAACCTTTTGCTCCACCACTTTTTGTCTGCATATTACATTTGCCGTGGACGTTGATACACTGAGATTTTGTCAGTTTAAATTAATAAAGACTGGTGCCTTGTTGATCTTCTTTGGATTATGTATTCTCTCAGGTGATTCAATTCGATGCCCACATCACTCTTCATTTCACCCTTTTCAGCAGCAGCACAGATGGATCTAAACTCAGAAGGCAACTCAAAATATGCTTCAACTGCTCCAACCTGCACGCCCTTGCGTTTTTGTGGAACCAATAACCATTCCACCTTCAGTAACTCTGCCATCTTCTACGTTATTAGCACATTTAGTACCTCTCTGCCTTTCCTTAAATTCTTCACCGTCATGTGTTAAGATCAGAACCATTTTTTTTTTTGGCACATCGTTGCCAATTACTGCCGAATACTGTATTTCTTGCTCCCGAACTACATGAAATCCGATATGCAATTCCATCGGTCTGTCTCCAAGTCCACGGATAAGCTCCCCAATGTCGTAACCTTGTTCTGCCCAATACCACAGAGACTGGTATTAGCGTTGTCTAACTCGACGTAGTCCGGCAGCGTTAAGCTATTATATCGGATAAGACTTAAGTCTACTACTGCTGACAGATTATGGCCATTCACCTTGAGTGTTTTAAAAACTCTATTTGTGCCGGTCCTCAACTGCCTATGAATTTCGGCAGACGGTATTTCAATACCGAACTCGTCGATAAGCGCACTTTTAGGGATGCCCAATCTTTCAGTCCCGTTTGACTACGTATGAAAAGTTTGGCTTCTCCTTTGAGTAGTTGCTTGCCGTATACATCTGTATATTATTCCATCGCACGGTCACGGCATTCTCATCATTCTGCTGAATCGAACGAGTAATTTCTATAAATCCTGAACCATCAAATGTTTCGAATAAATCCTCGATGTCACGAAGATCAAAAAATGCTCTTTCGGCTCTTACATCCACTGTGGAGTCCATTGCTGTACTATCGCTATTTTCGCCTTCGTCATTTTCGTCACGTGATAAGTCGTAACGCTGTAAAAGTCGATTCTGTAACGTTTCTTTCCGTCCCGTTGTCGCTAAGTTGAGTTCAGTTAGTTTCATCCGAAGTTCATTACCACTTTCGATCGACCTTTCCATGGTACGTTTAATGGCTCTTCGTTCGTTACGTTTCTGTTCATTTGTCTGTTGGTCACACTCAACATTATTTCGCTGTTTATGTTTGCGTTTATGCTTAGAGATAAAATCTACGGCTAAAATACAATAGTTATCTTCCGAGTTCGAGCGGAGAAGAAACCCACGAGCTTCGAAAGAAAGTTCAGGTTTGAGGTTCTGAAACACAGGCTGCGATCAAAAACGGCTTCTTTGCTTCTTGGAGAGAGATGCGTGTGATGGACGCTTCTAGTACACTAAATCTACGTAAAACATTGCCATAAATGACCATATAATAAATTTGTGGATTGTATCTTCTAATTATAAGGCAGTTTAGTTCAGTTTAGTTTAGTTCCGCTACCCAACAGCACTTCAGGATTGCGAGTTTGAAACAATTTAGAGAGCGTTAGTTTTCGTGCGATCCCTATCAGCGAATTTACATTCATATTTCCTCGCGCATTACAAAAAAGAAACACTGTGTATTTAGTGCTGGTGTTAAGACTGAATTTTTATTATGTACGAATTTTTATTCTACCTTACAAGACTAATGTCCTATTGTCAGCATTTGAGGTTCAATAGCTCTTACAACACGATCGCACTCTGCGGATCTGTGAAACGCCTGTACAAGAGATTAAGCTTTTTAATACTAGCTACTTATTATTAATACTAACTACTGCACGGGAAGTGCATCGATTTAAAAATTTAGATAGATTTCGCCGTAATTGATTTGTCTTTTCCATGGTACCTTTAATGGCTTCGTCCATAAGGTTTCTGTTCGTTTATTTGTTGGTCACACTCGAACTTATTTCTCTGTTTATGTTTGCGCTTATATTATTTATTATCACTGAATTTAGATTCACTGCTAGGGCTTAAGAGCCCTTCAGGGTTTTTCTTTACAAATTCTTATTATACCTTACAAAACCAATTTCTTAGCTGTCAGCATTTGAGGTTCAATAGCTCTTGCAACATTATCGCAACCAAACACATCGATTAACTAGCCATTGACTCGTTGCGAAATGCGTTAAAGTGCAAGCAAAGGAATACTGTTTTGCGAAGCAATTGAATTTCAAATCGGACAAGTACATCATTGGTGTGAACGTCTGACGCATTTCGCCTTTCGCCAAAGTTTGGATTCTCCTAAATTCTGGTGATTTATTTACATTTGCTTTGCCTTTTAATATATAATGTACATCTATAATGTTCGCTTTTAACTTTTGTACATCATAGTCTTGAAGTTCAATTTATAATATTCGCTCACTTAATGGATACAGAAATGTATAACAGACGTTCTACAGAGATTTTTGTTATTCATGTTTGACAGACATATATGGCAGACATGTTTTTAAAGACGAGCATGAGTTAATAATGGACATACGATCCAACGTTAACAACCTGAACAAAAAATCGAATCGCGTCACAACCGAACGTCGACATCCGCAACATGTCGCGAAATGAAAATTTATGAGTTACCCCGAGGCTCCTCCCTGATGACGCAATTCCAATTCGTAACTCCACCCAAACAAACAAACACAAGTTACGCAAATCGTTTCACAGCTTTTGTTGAGAGAAATGCCAAGAATTATAAACGCGTATGTGCAAATGTTAGAGAAGAGGCCTACCAAGTTATTGCCAACGATCAATTTGGGTACATGTCAGTTACCACGATCTGCTGAATCGATAAACGAAGTTCATCGCCGTCATCGCCGCGGTCATCGCTCGTCGCCAATTTCTGTTGACACAGCTCCTTCGGTCATCGAAGTATTTTGCACAGTGCCTGACACCGACGGCGAGCGGAAGGAATGCGATATCTTGATTACATGGCAAGATACATTGCATGGTCGGGGGTAGGTTAGTTTTTAGTTAGTTCGTAAGGAACTCTCAAATTAAGAAGTTGTAATTTAATTGATTGTGTTGTATCTTAATTGGCGCCCACAGTGAGGCATTAAAAAAGTTAAATTAAAAAATAAGAGAAAACAGTTCAACGAAATAAAGAAGGAAGCAGATCGCACCCGACAATTAATCATCAGAATTATTAAAATAAAAAAATGTAAGTGAAATGCTCATTGTGTTTTTTTTTTCCTTTAAAAAGTGTTATTGAACGTTTGAAGTTTTGCAATATCGGAATTTAAACTAAAACGTTCTTTCCTAATGAGAAAAAGTAGTCAATTAGTGTTCTAGTTTCTATAAATGAGTAATCCTGATCAGGATCTTGATACACTTTTGGAGAGATTTAATTACTTGTGTGTAGGAGAAAGAAATCGAATTACAATGAACGCCGCGGATCTAAAGTGTATAGTGGAATCCGCAGTGCGGGGAGCACTTGAAGCGCAGAGAACCGATTTTGATAGGAAATTAAGTGAATTAGTAGAGAAGTTAACAGTGACGCCAAATAAATCAAATGTTGAAACTTTTAAGGAAATTCAGATAATAGAAGGTACTAAGTGCGAAGAAAGCCTTGATATAGTGAAATCATTGCCAGAATTTGACGGCAAGCAAGATGCGTATGTTTCTTGGCGACAAGCCGCTCACTGTGCCTACAGAGTATTCGAGCCATATGATGGTAGCTCAAAGCATTACCAGGCAGTGGCAATAATAAGAAGTAAGATAAGAGGCTCGGCCGATGCCGTTCTGGCCTCATTCAATAAAATTCTTAATTTCAAGGCCATTATTGCTAGGTTGGATTTTACTTATGCCGACGTACGTCCGATTTATTTGATCGAGCAAGAGCTTAGTACATTACGGCAAGGAAATCTAACCGTTTTGGAATATTATGAAGAAGTTGAAAAAAAATTAACATTACTAACGAACAAAACCAATATGTCATATGAGCCTAAGTTAGCTAGCTCCTTTAACGAAAAGTACAGGATGGACTCCCTTAGAGTCTTCATATCTGGATTAAAAAAATCCTTAAGTGATGTTCTTTTTTCGGCTCGTCCATCTGATATGCCTACGGCTTTAGCATTAGCGCAAGAAATAGAATCCAACCACGAAAGGTATTTGTTCGCTGCAAGCTATGCAAAAAAATCGAATGAAAAATTTCAAAGATTTGATAGCAAGCAAGATAAAAATAACGTTACTCATAAAGACAACTATTTGTATAGAGATCAAATAAAACGGGATAAGAATCCGTACTATTTCAAAAAACAATTTATTGACAATCGCATTCAGACGCAGCCTAGTAGTTCTAGAGCTGCTAGCGGCCTCGAAAAAATAGATGTGGATTAGCGATGGGCGATTGCGAATGAAAAATGAATCGAATAAATTGGCAATTGTTAAAAATTGAATTCGATTGTCGATTTATTCGGTCTCATTAGAAAACAATCGAATAATAATCGAATCGAATCGAATTCTACAATTTATTCTCAGTGCCTACTACAACCTAGAGAATGCCGGGTACTAACATCCCATTGTAGAAATGTATGTATTTCCAAACAATTGATGGGCTAAATTTTGACATCTTACTTACTTCAAAACAACAGTCTTTTTATTGTATTTAAAAGCGACACAATGCAAAGACAATTACGTACGTACCAAATAAAATGAAAATCGCACTAAAACAGTCGACGAATGCAAATTACAAATTTTCCTACTCACACTCCGTACAAAAAAACAGCGTAAAGCTGTTGTTCCAATAAGAAACTATACCTACCAAAATAGGAACATTGGGAATGGAAATACAGCCAAACCTCTGTAATTGGAACATCCATAAATCGAATTTTCTATAAGTAAAACCAAATTTCTGAAAAATATTGGTTCCCGTGGCTATTTGAATTTTGGAGGTTCGACTGTATTCTTCACCCTTCTCACCCAATTAGTGAGAGGGTTGTACTCTCGCTCTCATATTTGTAAAGTTTAAATTTGAGTAGTGAAATAAAATGAAAAAACATGGGCAATTGCGAATAAAATAGTTGTTTCAGCAATATACGTAACCAAATACACACATGATACAAATACAATCCAACAATCTCTCTCCGACTTGAAGAATATGTGAATACACACAATCTAACAATCTCGCTCAGAATTGAAAAATCGGCGAATACACACAATTGACAATCTCTCTTCGACTTGATGAATCGGCGAATACACATATTCGTTGAGGATTGGAATCGTATGTTCAAGAATCGAAAATCAACAATCGACTCCGCTCAATTTGAATTCGAATAATTGCGATTGCCACAACAATCGAATTATTCGATTGTTTTTATTCGCAATTGCCCATCGCTAATGTGGATCCGTCGTCATCACGCTTACGACAATTTAATAATTCCCAACGTAGCAATGAGACGTATGATCAAAGACAGGAATATTTTCATAAAAGGCCTAACAGTTCCCAAAGATTGTCTGGACAACGTCGTCAAAGACTAAACCATCTTTTGCAAGAAGTTCCTCCACAAAGAGACAAAAATGACTATGAGGCTTTGGCTGAACATGAAGCAACTGAGGTAGAAACTGAAGAATATGATATTGAGCAGGTTAATTTTTTAGGGAAAGCTCCCAACTACCGTTTATACAACGAACAGTAGGAGGGAGATTAATAAAACTACTAATTGATACCGGGCCCTACAAAAATTATATTAAGCCATTAAAAGAAATAAAAAGTTTTATTTTTGTTAACACACCTTTTCTAGTTGAATCAATTCACGGTTTTAACAACATAAGATTCAAATGTTTTATAAACGTTTTCGGAAAAACGGCAGCGTTTTTTATACTACCCTGACTGTCAACCTTTGATGGAATAATAGGTCTCGATCTATTAACACAAGTTAATGCCACCATTTGCTTGAAAAGAAATGTAATATGCTTTGATTCGGGAGAGGAAAACATTATATTTCATAAAAGTGACAATGTAAATTTCATGAAAGTAGAAGATATAGAGATTCCTCATTTTGTAAAAACTGATTTCAAAAAAATAATAAATAAAAGAAATACGGCATTTGCAGATCCTAACGAATTGCTGCCATTTAATACAAATATTATCGCCACTATTCGTACTGTGGACAATGATCCCATCTATTCAAAGCTGTATCCATATCCGATGGGAGTAGCCGATTTCGTCAATAATGAAGTTAAAGATCTCCTAAAGAATGGTATCATCAGACCGTCGAGATCTCCTTATAATAACCCCATCTGGGTGGTTGATAAAAAAGGCACTGATGAATTAGGCAACAAAAAAAAGCGATTAGTTATAGACTTTCAGAAGCTGAACAAAAAAACCGTTCCCGATAAATATCCAATTCCAAATGTTACAGTAATTTTATCAAACTTGCATAAAGCAAAATACTTTACAACCCTTGACTTAAAGTCGGGATTCCACCAAATTGAGCTTGCTGAATGAGACAGGGAAAAGACAGCTTTCTCCATTAATGGCGGAAAGTACGAATTCTGTCGATTGCCCTTTGGTTAAAAAAATGCACCAAGTATTTTTCAGAGGGCAATAGATGATGTGCTTCGCGAACAAATAGGAAAAATTTGCTACGTTTACGTTGACGACGTTATCATATTCTCTGAAACCGAAGAGGATCACGTCAAACACATTGACTTGGTTTTAAAGAAGTTATATGAGGCTAACATGAGAGTCTCACGAGAAAAATCAAACTTTTTTAAGACAAGCGTAGAATATCTCGGATTTATTGTATCGAGGGAAGGTATAAAAACAAGTCCCGACAAAGTTAAGGCAATTCAAAACTATATCGAGCCATCCACTTTGTTCGCGGTTAGATCGTTTCTAGGTCTAGCCAGCTATTATAGATGTTTTATAAAAGATTTTGCATCAATAGCTAGTCCATTGAACGATTTACTAAAATGTGAAAATGGAAAAATTAGTGGAAATCAGTCAAAGAAGATTGATTTTAAATTGAGTGACAAAGAACGTGAAGCTTTCAATAAGCTAAAAGACATATTAGTGTCGGAGGATGTTACGTTGTTATACCCGGACTTTATTAAGCCCTTCGATTTAACAACAGATGCCTCATCACATGGTCTCGGAGCAGTTCTGTCCCAAAATGGGAAACCAATAACCATGATTTCTAGAACACTTAATGGCACGGAGCGTGACCTTGCAACCAACGAAAGAGAACCCTTGGCTATAGTGTGGTCGTTAAAAAACCTTCGCAATTACCTCTACGGTGTAAACATTTTCACAGACCACCAGCCCTTAACGTATGCCGTTTCAGACCGAAACCCGAATGCTAAAATAAAACGCTGAAAGGCTTTTATCAACGAGCACAATGCTAATATTTTTTATAAACCAGGCAAAGAAAATCATGTTGCTGATGCACTGTCACGACAAAATATTCACGCCTTAGAAGAAAAATCATTTTCTGATGCTGCTACAATTTATAGCGAACAATCTTTAACTTATACTATTGAGAAAACGGACAAGCCATTAAATTGCTTTAGAAACCAAATAATTATAGAAGAAGCAACAGTTGCTTCAACTCGAACTTTCATAATTTTTGGAAGAAAAACAAGGCATTTTATATATTTTTCGAATATGAACACACTGATAGACATGCTTAAAGATGTAATTAAAATAGATGTAGTAAACGCAATTTTTTCTGAATTGCCGGTTTTAGCCTTCATTCAACACAAATTGGTGGAAATATTTCCAGCAACTAAAATTCGGTATACTAATAAATTCGTGTTAGATGTATCGGGCCCAAATGAACAAAAAGAAATTATAGTTGCAGAACACAACCGGGCTCATCGAGCAGCTCAGGAAAATGTGAAACAAATTTTATGTGATTACTTCTTTCCGAAAATGACAAAGCTGACAAACGAGGTGGTGACAAATTGTAAAATATGTTCAAAATCTAAATATGATCGACACCCAAAAAAACAAGTGATTGGCAAATCACCAATTCCCACATATGCCGGAGAGTTGCTTCACATTGACATATTCTCCACAGACAAAAAATATTTCTTAACTTGCATAGACAAATTTTCTAAATTTGCAATAGTAACCCCAATACAATCCCGTACAATCACCGACATAAAATTCCCAATCCTAGAGATAATGAATATCTTCCCTAAAACAAAACAAATTTTTTGTGACAATGAAGCATCTTTAAAGTCTGAAACAATAAAATCAATGCTACTAAATCATTTCAACGTTGCCATAGTAAACGCTCCACCATTGCATAGTACATCTAATAGACAGGTGGAGAGATTTCACAGCACGTTACTAGAAATTGCAAGATGCCTCAAATTGGAAAGAAAAATTGACAACACAATTGAATTAATATTACTAGCAACGGTAGAATATAACAAGACAGTCCATTCCGTTACCAATCAAAAACCAATTGATATAATTCATTCGTCTTCGTCAGATCTTAGAGAGAAAATACAAAATAAAATTCAAAGGGCACAGGAATTGCAATTGGAAAGGGAAAATGAAACTAGACAAAATAGAATTTTTAATGTTGGAGATAAGGTTTTAGTAAAGATCAACAGAAGACTGGGTAATAAACTTACACCATTGTATGTTGAGGAAGAAGTAGAGGCAGACCTAGGAACAACAGTTTTAATTAAAGGGAGGGTGGTCCATAAGGACAACGTAAGATAGATCTTTATTTCTAATATTTTATTCTCGATTATTACATTGAAAAATAAATTTTTCAGGTTACGTCTATTCTTAATTATGACAGCAGTAACGGCTAAATTAATGGACTACTCAAATTCCAACTATATACCAATAGCAGATGGGGATGCTATTCTTTGGCAAGTCCATGGATTCTTAAGTCACATAACGAATTTAACGGCTTACAAGGAAATTGTTAACGAATCAAGGAAAATGAGTGGTCAATTTCCGCTGTCTCATATGCGAAATATTTTAGAAATAGACAAAAGGCACTTAGAAACTCTCCTTAGTAGTATAAGTATTCACCATAGAAACGCCAGGAGTCTAAACTTTTTGGGAACGGGCTTAAAACTTATAGCCGGGACCCCTGATTTTGACGACTTTGAGCGCGTTAAATTCAATCAGGCACAGCTCATTGATTCAAATAATAGGCAGGCAATAATAAACACAAAGTCCCAAGAACAAATAAACAAATTAACAGATAAAGTAAATAGCATTTTGGCAAATTCAATAAAGGAACATATTGACACAAATCATCTCTACGAAGTGTTATTGGCTAGAAATAGAATTCTCATATCCGAAATTCAAAGTATAATGCTTTCGATAACACTTGCAAAACTTCAAATTATAAACCCAGTAATTCTAGATGATGAAGATCTAAAAGTAATAATCAATGAGCAATTTACTAACGTCAGCGTAACTGAATTAATGGAAATATCTAGAGTTAAGGTTTTAGAAAATAAAAATGTACTACATTTCATTATTAAGTATCCTAGGCCTAAGTTAGTCTGTAAGAGTGTTATCATCTACCCCGTTGCACATAATGGAAATATTCCATATCTTAACGGCAATGATGTGGTTGCAGAATGTGGAAGACAAGTGCAGGCGGTTGAAGACTGTATTCCAACAACAACGTTAACATTCTGTAAGGAAATACAAAGCAGAACGTGCGCTCAAGAATTATACTCTGGAGGCATAGCGCACTGCAACATGCAAGCAGATCATAGGGATGGTGTGTTTGAAATCGATGACGGCATAATTATAGTGAATAACAGGCACGTCAAGGTGAAAGAGACTAATGGCTTCGAGACAGATGTAAATGGGACGTATTTGTTAACTTTTGATGACGTAATCTGCGTCAACGGATCTAAATTTGTCAATCGTAATAAAATCCAGAGAAAACGGCCAGGAAGCGCAACATCTGTACTACTCAATGTGACTGGTCATAAAGAAATATTGAGTTTACCGTTTTTACACAAAATGAATATCCAAAATTTACGCTATATTGGTGATATGGAGACCAAGCTTGTGACTCATCCAATAATAGCTTGCTGTGTAACCATAATACTGATTGCTGTCTGTTATACCATCATCCAACTTAAACAACGCCGAAAAGAACGATGTCGAAAGCTTGACCTTCAGAATGTAATCAACGCATTGAAGAAGCCCGAGGACGCCCTTCATTTAGGTGAGGGAGGAGTTACCACGATCTGCTGAATCGATAAACGAAGTTCATCGCCGTCATCGCCGCGGTCATCGCTGCGGTCATCGCTCGTCACCAATTTCTGTTGACACAGCTGCTTCGGTCATCGAAGTATTTTGCACAGTGCCTGACACCGACGGCGAGCGGAAGGAATGCGATATCTTCATTACATGGCAAGATACATTGCATGGTCGGGGGTAGGTTAGTTTTTAGTTAGTTCGTAAGGAACTCTCAAAAGTTGTAATTTAATTGATTGTATTGTATCTTAATTTGTCTGACATGGATAAAATTCCGGACGTAGTTCGTCGCTTAAGCGTTTTCTCTGGTCAACCTAAAGAATGTGGGCCATGGAAAAAGAGCTTGGACCGTATCTTGAGGTTGTACGAACCACTGAGAGGTACACCTAAATATTTTGGAATCTTAAACGTCATAAGAAATAAAATTGTAGGTCAAGCCGATATAGCCTTAGAGTCATACAATAGGGGGTAGGGTAAACTGGTACAGGGTACAGGGAAACAGCACCGACAACGGTTTATGCCCATTTGTCCCTAGTACTTAACAATATATCCACAATAGGAACGAGCACTGAGGCGTTGCATATACTAGTCAGTACATATCGCGAAAAAGCTCTGAATGTTTTCTTTAGAGGATGAAGGGAGACTTAAATTGGAGGACATGAATTACCGCACACTGCAGGCGGTTCATACTGCTTTACATATTAGAAGGTTCGAAAGTAATCTTCCTGCACGTCCTCCATCGAGACAAAGCCAAAAACAAAGACCTCATTCTCAGTTATTTTATCCCGAATTGTTGCATGGTTCACCAAGACCTCCCAAACATAATAACCAGAATTCGTGGTCGAATAACCAATTCAGATGCCAACACAACCAAGACCAGAACCGATTAATGCAGAAACCATCTATTCTAGGCAAGTGAATTATCAAAATCACCCTCAATTTACCAAATAATCCAATACAGAATAGACCCTCCTGGCCTGCACACGTACCCCATACTAATAAGATTCACAGAAATTATCACGCTAGCAGCTGGATTCCGTTATACACACTGCAGAAAATTATTCTTAATAAAAAGCTGAAAATAAATATAAAACGACAACTATCTCAATCGGTAAGCAATTTGGACGTCCTCAGTAAACATCCTGGTGTCTTTGCCGACCCAGACGAAAAACTTACTAACGTAAGTTCAGTCAAGGGGAAATAAGAACACTCGGTCACTTTCCAAACAAGAAAATGGATACTTCAGATGAGAGGAAAAGAAAAGAAGAAATACCGTTCTATCAGTTAGCAATGGCAAGTACGAATTCATTCGACTTCCATTCGTTTCAAAGAACTGTCGGCGACGTCTTGAGAGAACATATCGGAACTCGATGCGTCATATACGTAGATGATAGTCATCGGTAGCGATGAGGAAGAACATATCAAAAACCTCGAGTTTTTACTCGCCACTCTGGAACAAGCGAAGCCTAAGGTCTAAAGGGATAAAAAAAAAATAATAAAATTAATTTTATTATCAAAGGTGGTCGCCGTGGCGCAGTGGTAAGTGCATCGACTGCGGGCAGAAAGTCTGGATTCGATTCCCGGACGGGACACCTAACATTTTTTCACGGCACCACCTCTTTCGAGTTGCTGACAACACTCAAAGAGTATTAATTGTCTATGGAAAGCTTCTCAAATCTCGCCGTTCGGAATCGGCAAAAAACTGTAGGTCCCTTCTACTCGTGAAGAACAATAGCATGCACAACACGAGTAGTTGTTGCAGAAGCTAGGCCCTGGTCCGTTATGGGCTGTAGTGCCACTCAATTATTATTATTATTATTATCAAAATGCCTTTTTTAGTTTTTAAATTTAAAGGCTTTTTTTTTTATCTGATAGTATTTTAAAACTAGATACAAAACCTAACCGTACCTAACCTAACCTAGGTACGACTGAAATGAAATCTTATAACTACTTAGTGGCTCTATGCGGGCGCTCTAAGCTAAACTATCGATATATTTATTTTTGACTTTCGGCGTCATTGCTAATTATTTTTCTTTCAATTAATAAAAATTATTATTTATTTTTTTAAAACTAAGACATTTTTTTTAAAAAAAACTTAGCTATATATGGAATTTTCTACAAAAATATCTTAATTAATTAATCTATCTTAATATATCCTATTCTAACTTAAATATACTTACGACCTCGTTTTTTTTTTATGTACAGTTTTGATTTTATCTTAATTACTAACTTAACCTAACTTATACTAAATGTGAGTTGGCCGTGGGGGACCAACCCTAACCTACCAGGCTGATGACAGCTGGGGTTCCTGGTGTGGCTCTAACCACCAGTAGAACCCCCGGTCCTTATCCGTGTCCATCCTATCACGGATGGAGATGGATGTGCTGAACCGGAGAGCATCCCGACTAACGACGTTGGCGTCGTACAACAGTCGCCTGTCCACTGTCCTTCTCACCACGTGGTAGATAAGTAGACATGCCTCCGCATCCTGAATCAATCCAAAGCGGTCAAGATACAAGAATGCTTCCGGTGGAAGAAAACCCTTTCGGCGAGCGTTCTCGTGGTACTCGTCATTTGGGTAGTAGGCCCCAAATATGAGATCATTCTCGGAAGTCATGGCTCGTGCAACATGACTCCGAATCAGCATAATAATGAAATTATCAACCCTGTTCACATTTGCTTCGTTATACAAGACCTCATTAGGATAGAACTTCTTGTAGTCAGATCCGGAGTTCTGTACTTCTTGAGACATGCGCGAAAACATTGTCTCTCGAATACCCTCATATTTTCCATTTGGGAAGGACTCACATTGAACCACACTGGGCAGCCATACACCATGATTGGCCGAATGAGGGCCATGTAGCAGATTCGCTTAACTTTGGCGTTAAGTTGGCTGCTGTAAAACAGCCCCCTTGCCATAGCGAAGACTTTCTTAGCTTTCGTCAGAGCTGTATCTATATGGATACCTCCATATAGATACTGATCCGACATAATGCCACGATATCGCACTACTCTCTTCAGGGCTAGTGGCTGACTACGTGGGTCCAATATGCCGAATTTGCGCCAATTCTTTTTCGTATCTCTTGAGGCCCTGTATAACGGAGTCCGGAAGAGGATTGTTTCACACTTCTCGAAGTTGATTTTCAACTTCCAGTCGCCGCAAAATTGCTGGATTTTTTCGAAGTCACGCTGCAGAGCGTGTTAATGACCTCTATCTTTGGTGCCGTCCGGTATGCGACCCAATCGTTGGCGAACGCAATCAAGTTGTGCATGGAGCCAATCAGTTCGCTGGTGAAAATAGCGAAAAGGATTGGTGAGTTCACTGCACACTGTTGAAGCCCATGTTTTATTCGGAAAACGTTGGTGGAAACTTTGTTGCCACTTTTGACAACAAAACTCCTACTCGTTACGGTTGCTTATACCCATCCTCGTCAACTTAAAGAAGAGGCATTCTAACCATACGGTTCCAAGTCAACGAGACAGGCCCCGGTGCACTGTGTTTTGTGGTTGTTCCACTGAATGTCCGAAACCAGTTTTGACGCGGCATGTACAGTATCCTGCCTCGCCCTAAATCCAAACTGGTTGTTCGGTATAATTTTATTGTCCTCAGTCCATTGGATCAGGACCCTGTTGACAATCTTTTCGAAAACCTTGCTTATGCAGGGAAGGAGGCTTATCGACCGGAGATTTTTCGGAAGCGAGGAATCTTTGTCCCTTTTTGGGGAGAGGTTGCACTAGCGCCATCTTCCAATGCACTGGGTAATGTGTATTACAGAGTGCATTGTTAAACAGGATTGTGTATATCTCTACCGCCTCGTCAGGGAGATGATGTAACACTATATTTGGTATCCCGTCGATGCCAGTCGACTTTTTGTTCTTCAAACCGTTTAAAGATGTCTTTGAGTTCCTCCTTCGAAATGAGGATAGCATTGGATGCATCTTGGGCGACGGCATTGGTTGTCTGATTTTCGTCATTGAAACTGGCAAATGGATACGCACTCGACCTACCGGATCTTGACGAAAGGACTCGCTCCATTCGCACCAAACGATCTTCAAATCGTTCAATCTTGGCCATCATTGTCGACACAAGATTGAACAATTCGGGAATTCCCATATTTGGGGCCCCTACTGGTGCCGACGTTACTGCCGGCAATGTCTGTTGTGCCGATCGCCTACCTGACACCATATTGGCGTAGGAAACCACCGGCGTAACAGTTGTGGCTGGAATTCTCGGCACCGGCCTTGAATCCGCCACATTAGTTGTTTTTTTTAGGTATTTCTTATGCAACTCTCTATGGAGTTGCTTGACCTTTGGACAGCCCTTGTAGCTTGAGGAATGTCCACCTGCACCACAGTGCACGCACTTTAAGCGCGCCCTGTCCTCAACTCTTGGGTAGTAGGCAGACAGATGCCTCTCTGCGCATTTGCCGCTACGAGGCTGCTTGTTGCAGTTCGCCGCGGCGTGGCCAAAGGTCTGGCACCTTGCGCAGAGAAGTATCTGTTTCGTCCTCCTGAGCCTCTCCCAGGAGACCTCCTGTTTGTTGAGGAGCTTAATGCTCCTCAGAAATTCTAGTTTGCTCCCCGGAGCGACCTGGACCAGGAGAGGGGAAGCATGTGCACAGGCGGCGTTCTGAAGCGGACAGTGGAGAAGCGACGAACGGCCACAAACTCCACGCCCTCTACCGTTTGGACCTTCTCGTTTCTTTATCTAATATTTATTTTTTTTAACAAATGTGTGGATGAACTCCCATAGAACTTCTATTACGCTTCTGAGAAATGTTCAGAAAATTCACTTTCACTTGCAGGATAACAAGTATAACGCTGTCAAACGGCGCAAGACGAACGATGAGATAAAAAAAGAATTTTAAACTAAATTATCGAAATTTTAGAGTTACCAAAAAGATTAAGTACAGAAGAATTTTTTATAGAACAAATGAGTAAACTATACATGTTTAGAGAAAAGAAAGAAGACATTTAACAAAATAATGCAATTTTTAAGTGCCATATTGATTTTAAGAAGCTTTCAAATGGAGGAACTAAAGTAGCCGTCACTAAAAGTGTAGATATTATTATATATTAATACAGCTACTTTGCGAATTTGTCAAAGTATATAAAAAATTAATAACTCTATAAATATTCAATATAATTTATTTAGTAAAAAGGGTACAATAAGACATGAGTCTTTTAGAGTACTAAGATAATAACAAATTCGGAAATATACACAATATAGATTTCTTAAAACTACAGAAAGGGGTATATAGGAAGATAGGAAGAGGACTTAGGAAAAGGATGAAAAATAAATAGTAATAGCATATTTAAAACGTTTTTTGTTTGTGATATTTCGTATACCAATTGGTAAGGAGTTCCAAAGTTTAATAGCATGAATGTAAAAAAGACGCGATGAATTTGTGTAAAAATGACGGGATGGTATTAGGGCATGAGTTCTGGTAGATCGAGCAAAATTAAGTTTTTTGTAGAGATATGATGGAGTTTTGCTAATAATAATGCTATGCAAAAATATTAAATTTCTAGCATCCATATAATGCTCTAGAGTAGTTCCTAGAAATCTTATAGTATGATAAGATACATGATCAGATCTACGCAGCTCGTGAACATACCTGATAGCATCATTAAAAGCTATATGCAGCTTTCTTTGGGTCGTCGACTTTACTGTAGACAACTTCAGCATATGTTATCAATGGCATGATGAGAGTGGTAACAAGTTTCCTTCTAGTATCTATTGGAGTGTAACTTGAGGTCATCCACAACTTACGCAGGCAACCATAAATTCGTCTAATGATGCTGTTAGTGTGGTCATATCCAGACAACTTAGTGCTAATTGTAAAACCTAAACTGGTGACAGTATTAACAATCGCAAGTTTATACTCAGAGAGTAAAATATATGGTAAGGAGTGAAGAGATACCACCGAATTTGAGATAGGAATTACATGTGACTTCTTAGGGTTCAATTGTAGTCTAACTCCGGTGCCAAACCATATTTTCGGAGATAAAGAGATAAGGAATATTTTGTAAAAATTAATAATTTTAGTAATTTGCTTTTAATTGATTGTTTCAACTAATTTTACTGGTTAATTTCTTTTATTATACATACAACTTCTTACTTGGATGGACACAGATCAACTGACTCACCCTTCTTTTCCTACACTCATTCTACCACCGGCAGAACCCTGTTTTGTATAAGTTATTTCCAAACACGCTGCAAAATAACAACTCACACGAGTTCAATTCGTAACTCGAATAACGAAAAATAACACACAACTATTTGGTGTCGAGTTAACTGATTTCATTCATAATTTGATCTAACTTATGACCTACGCTTACAATACGTGATGAACATGATATTGATTCAGCGATTTATTGCAATAAGAGACCTAATGTCAACAAACGTACCTCAAGTCGATCACCAAGACAGCGGCTTGGCTGTGCTTGCACTTTGATGTGCTGTGCTAAGTTCATTGACTAGCTTCGTGTCAGCATTTCCTGTTGTGCTGCTCATATACATCCTTCTCGCTTTAAATCAGAAGCCTCCGGCTTCGTATTATTTACAATTTTGAGTGCGGCTTTTCAGTTTTTTAAGATATTAAAGATGAATATAACAATTATGGTTAGCATACATATTAACATTAAACTTATGTTCGAACCGTACTTAACATTTTTATGATATTTCAATTCTTTAATTTCTTCCAAATTTTTTTCATTTGACAATATTAACTTGTTATGTTATCTATGGGTTTTAAGAACATTTCATTACTTTTAGTTGGAGGGTAAAAATATTTATCTGGTACAATAATTTATTTGTTGAAAACTCTATTTTGCTTTATTTTGAATGTAGAGTTATTGCAGTTAATTAAATAATTCCCGTCAAGTGTAATATTTCTTTTATCACAATTTTGCCACAATGTCTCATTGTACATATTTTAAAGAATTATGGATTTATCATCTATATCTTCGATTGATGTTACATTATTATATCTTAAATGACATGAAATAGTAATAACACAACTTTTACTTTTTTATATGTTTGAACAATGTTTTCTTTTGTATTGGTATATGTTTTCGTTTATTATTACAATCACTTCTTCTTCTTCATTAATTTCTAAGTAACTTGAGTTAGGAATAGATTAAATAACTTGTAATTCTGTTGTTATATAGTTAATCGAAATCTTAATAGTAAGTACTAAAGATTTATCATTATATTCCATAACTCCTGCCTTTAAAAGTTCAATAAAGTGAAAATTTATATTGTATATTTCTAACTCCTCTAATGTCAGCATACTGGGATGAATTATATCATTCTTAGCTGCCATTATATTGTCAAGAAATCGACTGACGTCATTTTCGAAATATTTTAACTTAGTTGACTGTTCTAAGAGTAATAATTTATAATTTAAATTACGAGCATAATCATTCGTTATGTTGTAACTTTCAAAAATTTTAAGCTTGTCAATTTCTATGGTAAGTTTTAAATCAGTCAAAGATTTGTTGAAGTGGTTATTAATTTTTATTTGTTCTTTAATGTTAAAGATAGCTGCATGATTATTTTGGTCAGTAACTTTAAGATGATCTAAAATTTACTACGTCATCCATAGTTTCAAATAACCATTTTTCAGCTCTACCGATAGCATTAATTAAACCTCTTTTTTGCCTGTTTCGTTTACTGATTGCTCTTAGTTTACTCTTGATTAATTTTAGTTCAGGATACAGGTTTTGCTTATCATTCATTGTAAAATATTCATATTTTAAATCGTTTAAAATATTACCTGACTCACTTTGATTTATTATATGTAAGATGGTGTTTGTTTCATTAGTTATATCTACTTCCCTTATCCTAATTTTTGTATATACATTCTCTTCAGGTATGGGATGAACATGTAGCAACCCTTGTACTGAGGTTATCATCATCATTAGGATTATTATTACCAGCAAGTTAAGGTTTTCTTTTAATATTTTCCAAATGTACGTTTTCAATGGAAATTTATACTGTATATAATACTCTATATGTGGTCGCCGTATCGTAGTGGTAAGTGCGTCGACCGCCGCGCAGAAAGTCTAGGTTCGATTCTCGGACCAGGACACCTCGCACTTTTCACGGCACCACCTCTTTCGAGTTGCTGACAATACTCAAAGAGTATTAATTGTCTATGAAACTCGCCGTGCGGAGTCGCCAAAATACTGTAGGTCCTTTCTAATCGTGAAGAACAGTAGCACGCATAAGACGAGTAGTTGTTGTAGAAGCTAGGCCCTGGTGCCTTTCAATTATTATTATTATGATTATGTTCTTGCAGCTTTGGAAAATAAATTTTGTCCTTAAGAGCTCGATAAGTCTCATTTATTTCACTTTGCAATGATTCGACAGTATGATATAGCGAAATTTTCTTATGACACTCTTCTTTTGTTTTCATTTCCTCCACCCTTTTAGTGGTTTTAATTAATTTAATTCTTTTATCATTTGAAAATAACTGTATTATCAACTGTTGAATCTTATTATAATCTTTATCTTGAATATAGGAATAAATCCCATTTTTTCCTGGTTTAACATACTTCAGAAGTATGTTTTTTATTTCATTTTCTTGGGTTTGTGGGTTAATTTCTATTATAGTTCTGTCATGAAGTACCTCTATTTCTTTACTTTGACTATAAGTGAATATGAATTGACATCTGTACATATTTATGATTTCTTCTTCTATGAAAATATGGTCTTGGACCTGTACCTATGCTGAATGGATGGTGTCTGAGAGGTCCATATTCGATTCACTGTTTTCATAATTTATTAGAGGACTATTGATTTGTCTACTTAAATAATCTGCAACTGCATTTTCTTTTCCCTTCAAAATACATCTCTGATTTCTCTGACAACATTCCCTGCCTTTATATTTAGAACTTAGAAACTTTATTGGAGCATTGTCTGACACTATTTTAAATTTTCTACCATATAAATATGACCAAAATAGGTAACTGAATAAACTATAGTCAGGAACTGTTCATCGGTAATACTGTAGCTCTTTTCGTATTTATTCAATGTTCTAGAGACATAGCATACTGGACGACCATCTTCTGAAAGAACTGCTCCAATAGCATGATCGCTAGCATCTGTTGTATGCACAGTCCGGGTGTACTCAAATACTGTATGTATGGCACTACACTTCGGGTGGCCCTGGGTTAAGACTAGATGCTTTGGAAAGAAAACAGTCCCAGTTGGATCCTTGGGCTAAGAATCACAGGTCTGTATTAATTAAGTGAGCGAATATTACATTCAAATCGTTGAATTTTGTTTTTCGATTTAGATAAGACGGTTTGCGAAGAAAATCGTGATAATTGGTTCAGATATATAGAATATATAGAATATATTGAGTACATAGAATATATAGAATATATAAAATATATAGAATATATATAATATATAGAATAGGATATATAGAATATGTAGAATACATAGAATGTATAGAATATATAGAATATATAGAACATATGGTATATATAGTATATATAGTATATATAGAATATATAGGATACATAGAATATATAGAATATAAAGAATATATAGAATATATAGACTATATAGAACATATATAATATATATAATACATGGAAAACATCGTATTTGGTTGTTTTTGTTTAGATTAACTAGTCTGTATCCATTGCGGGAGCGAATATTAAATTCAAATTATAAAATCTTGCAATCAAAACGTGCTTGGATTTTCTGGCTAAGATAAGCTTTGTAAGTATCTACCCCTAAGTATGTGAATAATATGACGTGATATTAATTTTTTTAACTTAGCTTAATTTTTAACAAAATCGTTGTTTCTGGAGTCGACAGGTGTATACTGTATTTCAATTTGATGCATTGTAGGATACATTTTAACGTTTTTGAAAGGAAGCCCGTTGCATTAATCTTCTTCTCCTTCTTCTTCCTGTGGCACTACAGTCCGGGTGCACCTGGATTAAGACTAGATGGTTTGGAAAGAAAACAGTCGTAGTTGGTTCCTTCGGCTTAGAATCCATTAACTCAGAAGTTTCAGAGAATATATAGAATGTATAGAATATATATAATATATAGAATACATCGAAAACGTCGTTCTTGATTCTTCCGGCTAAGATAAACACGGTATATCCATTAACTGAGTGTATTATCTTCACTTGGCACCGCGGTTGAGCCCCCAATTTGTAGGATTTGCTTCCCTTTGTACTTTTTATTATGTAACAATTTAATGATTTGACATATTTGATAATGTTGCAGATTTATGACCCTACAAAGGTTTCGGTTTAGCGACCGACCACTTGGAGTTCTGTCAATCATCTCTCGGTGATTGCTCTGGTACACCTCGTGTCAGTTTGTCTGCCTGTATATATGTGCGTTCGTTCGTTAAGTCAATTGTCCTGTCTCATCGGTCGGTTGTAGGGTGATGTACCATTAGTTGGTTATTGTTTCATTCAGTTTAGAGTTAAATGTCTGTATCCATTAAGTGAACGAATATATAGACTATAGAGAATATATAGAATATATAAACTATATAGAATATATAGAATATATATAATATATAGAAAATATAGAATATATAGAATATACAGAATAAATAGAATATATAGAATATATAGAATATGTAGAATATGTAAAATATATAGAATATATAGAATATACAGAATACATTTTATATATAGAATACATCGAAAACGTCGTTCTTGAAAAGCATCGTATTTGGTTTTTTTTGTTTGGATTAACTAGTCTCGATCCATCGTGGGAGCGAATACTAAATTCAAATTATAAAATATTGCAATCAAAACGTGCTTGGATTTTCTGGCTAAGATAAGCTTAATAAGTATCTACCCCTAAGTATGTGAATAAAATGACGTGATATTAATTTTTTTAACTTAGGTTAATTTTTAGCAAAATCGTTGTTTCTGGAGTCGACATGTGTATAGGATACATTTTAACGTTTTTGAAATGAAACCCGTTGTATTAATCTTCTTCTCCTTCTTCTTCCTGTGGCACTACAGTCCGGGTGTACCTGGGTTAAGACTAGATGGCTTGGAAACAAAACAGTCGTAGTTGGTTCCTTTGGCTTAGAATCCATTAGCTCAGAAGTTTCAGAGAATATATAGAATATGTATATATAATATATAGAATACATCGAAAACTTTGTTCTTGATTCTTCCGGCAAAGATAAACGCGGTATATCCATTAATTGAGTGAATTATCGTCAATTGGCATCCCGGTTGAGCCCCCAATTTGTAGGATTTGCTTCCTTTTGTACTTTTTATTATGTTACAATTTAATGAGTTTTCAGATTTGATAATGTTACAGATTCATAATTTTACAAAGGTTTCGGTTTAGCGACCAACCACTTGGAGTTCTGTCAATCAACTGTCGATTATTGCTCTGGTAAACCTCGTCTCAGTTATTCTGCTTGTATATGTGTGTGTTCGCTCGCTTAGTTAACTGTTCTGTCTCGTCGGTCGGTTGTAGGGTGATGTACGATCAGTTGTTTATTGGTTCATTCAGTTTAGAGTTAAATGTCTGTATCTATTAAGTGAACGAATATATAGACTATAGAGAATACATAGAATATATAAACTATATAGAATATATAGAATATATAGAATATATAGAAAATATAGAATATATGTATAGAATATATAGAATATATGTATATAATATATAGAGTATATAGAATATATAGAATACATAGAATGTATAGAATATATAAAATATATAGAATATATAGGATGTATAGAATATGTAGAATACATAAAATGTATAGAATATATAGAATATATGGTATTTATAGTATATATAGAATATATAGGATATATAGAATATATAGAATATAAAGAATATGTAGAATATATAGATTATATAGAATATATATAATATACATATATAATACATCGAAAACATCGTATTTGGTTGTTTTTGTTTAGATTTACTAGTCTGTATCCATTGTGGGAGCGAATATTAAATTCAAATTATAAAATCTTCCAATCAAAACGTGCTTGGATTTTCTGGCTAAGATAAGCTTTGTAAGTATCTTCCCCTAAGTATGTGAATAATATGACGTGATATTAATTTTTTTAACTTAGCTTAATTTTTAGCAAAATCGTTGTTTCTGGAGTCGAAAGGTGTATACTGTATTTCAATTTTATGCATTAATAATAATAATAATAATTGAGTGGCACTACAGCCCACAACGGACCAGGGCCTAGCTTCTACAACAACTACTCGTGTTGTGCATGCTATTGTTCTTCACGAGTAGAAGGGACCTACAGTTTTTTGCCGACTCCGAACGGCGAGATTTGAGAAGCTTTCCATAGACAATTAATACTCTTTGAGTGTTGTCAGCAACTCGAAAAGGGTGGTGCCGTGAAAAAATGCTAGGTGTCCCGCTGGTAATCGAACCCAGACTTTTCTGCGCCGCGGTCGACGCACTTACCACTACGCCACGGCGACCATCGAAAACTTTGTTCTTGATTCTTCCGGCAAAGATAAACACGGTATATCCATTAATTGAGTGAATTATCTTCACTTGGCATCCCGGTTGAGCCCCCAGTTTGTAGGATTTGCTTTCTTTTGTACTTTTTATTATGTTACAACTTAATGACTTTACAGATTTGATAATGTTACCGGGTGTACCTGGGTTAAGACTAGATGGTTTGGAAAGAAAACAGTCGTAGTTGGTTCCTTCGGCTTAGAATCTATTAACTCAGAAGTTTCAGAGGATATATAGAATATATATGTAGGCAAAACAAATGAAAAGTGATGGAAATCTTTTCGACACGACTGTCATATAACGTACTTTGAGTAAATGTTCTGAATGTGAATGTATCGTCATCCGATCGTATGATCTATCCGAAATGTCTCCACTCTAAAACAAAGAAATGTAACCAACATAAATCACCAGATTGTGCATTATTAAAACAGAGCTAAGACTGAGCGGACGGGTTTCTATTTTTCTTCAAGTTGTTATATTTTCATTGGTTTTCCACTACAGTTTCAGAAGTGGGATAAAGTACCTCCTTTTCTTAATTTACCGACAGCTAATTTTCAAGTCGCTACTTGAACTACCGGAAAGTTTTTCTCGCTAAAATTCTTATATTTGTGTTACTAAAATGGACGACTGGACTATGTTCTTGGAGGCAGCAACTGTTGTTAAGTTGAAGGAAGTCCTGCGTTTATTAAAATTACACACATCTGGAACAAAGGCGGAACTCAAAATCCGAGTAAGTGAAGCAGTGAGCGATTGGAACGAAGGCGAGGTTCGGAAATTAATGCAGGATGCTTTAAGCGGCCAAGAAGATGAAACCGAAGACAACGAAGAACACCCATCTGTATCTAGAAGTCAGTCAAACTGTTCAGAGGAAGATCAGCTGGACGAGGAGCTGGCAAAATTACAAAGAATTCTGAAGAAGAAGGAAGAGATTGCAAAGCTAAAGCGGCAACTTCAAGAACTTCAAATGGAGGAGGCAGTGCCCAGTTCGAGGTCTACAACTCTATGCAGTTTTAAGGATGTGGAGGATTCTATTACTCCCTTCAGTGGAGACGACAATTATGCGGTCGAAAGATGGATTGATCAGTTTGAGGAAATTTCCGAGCTTCTACAGCTGGACTGCAGAGCTAAATTTATATACTGTAAACGGCTTTTAACTGGTACAGCCAAGTTATACATCAGAACGATAAATCCAAAAACGTGGACGGAGTTGAAATTCGCGTTAAAAAATGAGTTCCGAAAAGTTGTGTCGAAGTGTGAAATTTTTAATGAACTCCGCGAGCGTAAAAAACATCGTGACGAGACAACACAGCAATATCTTCTACACATGCAAGAAATTGCATCGCATGGTGAAGTGGACGAAGAAGACTTAATACAATTTGTAATTAAAGGGATTGGTGATTCCGAAGTTAATAAAACGATTTTATATGGTGCAAATAATATACATGAGTTGAAAATTGCTCTTCGTAAATACGATAAACAAAAAACTAATACTCGTACCAACTACCCAGTGAAAGTGATTAAGTCTGAATTCAACCCAAGACACAAACCACCAGACGTGGCTAAGCCCTCAGAAAAAACGACCACTAATGATCGCAGTTTTAACCAAATGAAAATAAATACTCCAAAAGATGTAATTTGTTATAAGTGCGGAAAACATGGGCACATATCAACCCAATGTGGCCCGAAGAATTCAATTATGACTTTAGACCAAAACCAATGTGGTCTGAAAAAGTGTGGGGAAAAACCAATCGATCTGTCAAATGGAAACTCACCAAAACGAGATCAGTCTACATCTGTCAATGAATTCGAGTGCTCAGTTTGTTTTCATTGGAGTTTTAATCAGATGGAAACTTCAATTTCATTGTTGGCGCTACTGGACTCGGGCAGTCCAATTAGTTTTCTGCAGGAGCAGTTTTTACCAGCTTTTTTGCTTCCAACTCTTGAGGATACTGGATCATCATACTGTGGAGTCAACGGCAGTCCTCTTCATATAATGGGAAGTATAAATACGCGTGTTGTTTTTGAGAATAAGTCAATTAATTTGCAATTATTTATTGTGGAAAACCATTCAATGAATCATTCTGTTGTGTTAGGTAGAGACTTCTTCCGAGAGACTGGTCTGGCGCTTCGAAGGATCAACGAAGATAATGTCAACAGAAATCAAGATTACATCGGAACGTGTGACGGTCATCTACAACGTTCGAAAAACCCTGCTAAGAGCACAAAATCAGATAGTCAAGACTTCTTTCAACAGATCTTAAATATCGATACTGTCGAAACGGCAGGTGAGTTACAGATTAATATAAACAATTCCTTATCTTCAAATATTAAAGAAAAAGTAAAAGCTTTAGTGACACCTGCATATCTTAATAGTAATAAGCCTTTCGATGTTAAAACCGATTTTAAAATGAATATCACCTTATTAAAAGATACGCCTTTTTATTGTCCGCCGCGAAGACTTCCTTACGCACATAAGCTGGAGTTGCAAAAGATTTTGGACGGCTTATTAAAGGAAGGAATAATTCGCGAATCAAATTCTCCCTACGTCTCGCCCATAGTGTTGATTCAGAAGAAGAATAAAGAATTTAGACTTTGCGTAGATTTTCGCGAATTAAATAAAATTACTGTTCGTGATAATTACCCTATGCCAATAATCGAAGATCACATAGATCGACTTAGAAACAAAAAGTTCTTCACGACATTGGATCTTAAAAGCGGTTTTCACCATGTCCCATTGTCGGAGGAATCCATGAAGTTTACGTCATTTACAACACCATTGGGACAGTTTGAATATACGAGGATGCCATTTGGGCTGAAAAATGCCCCCTCCGTCTTCGAACGTTTTATGAAACACGTTTTTGGTCGAATGATTTCGTCGGGGAAAATCCTTACTTATCTCGATGGCCTCCTCATAGCAACTTTTAGTTTGGAGGAGCATCTGGACATTTTGCAGGAGGTTATAGATATAATCGTAAAAAGCGGTTTACGTTTGAGGTTTGATAAGTGTTCCTTTTTACAGCATGAGATAGTGTATCTAGGGTACAGGATCACTCAGAACGGCATTAGACCAAATGAAAGCAATTTAAACGCAATTCAAAGTTTCCCGGTACCGTCTAACGTCAAAGACGTACAAAGCTTTTTGGGGCTCTGCTCTTATTTTCGAAAATTCATTAAGAACTTTGCCAATATAGCAAAGCCCTTATACGATTTAGTAAGAGGCAACAAACAGTTCATTTTTGGGCCCCAGGAAATGGAAACGTTTGAGACTTTAAAAGCAAAATTAGTTGCCTCGCCGGTTCTAGCAATCTATAATCCCAATTGCGTAACAGAACTCCAATGTGATGCTAGTAGCGTTGGATTCGGAGCAGTACTCATGCAAAAGCAGTCGGATGGGAAATTCCATCCTATTTTCTACTTCTCGAAAAGAGCTACTGAATCTGAATCCAAGTATCACAGCTACGCGCTGGAAACTCTGTCAATTATTTATGCTCTAAGAAGGTTCAAGATTTACTTAATAGGTATATCTTTTAAAATTATAACTGATTGCCAAGCTTTAACATTAACATTACAAAAAAAGTCGCTGAATCCTCGCATATCGCGCTGGGCCCTAGAGATGCAAAGTTTCGATTTCATAATTGAGCATCGTAAAGGAGATCGGATGATGCACGTGGACGCACTTAGCCGTTCATTCAATATTTTATATGTGGATGATGAAACATTTGAATTTGTGCTTGCTGCTGCACAAAAACATGATCCAAATATTATAGCCATTGCTTCTAACTTAGAGAAAGCTGAAAGTTCTCAGTTTGAAATGGTGGATGGTTTAATCTACCGCAAATGTAAAGGAAAGATACGGTTTTATGTGCCATCACACATGGAGGAGCAGGTCATCCGCACTCACCATGAGGCTATGTGCCATTTGGGGGTTGAAAAGTGCTTTGAACATTTGTCAAGGACGTATTGGTTTCCCAATATGAAAAGCAAAATTAAATCTTACATTAGTAGGTGTTTGAAGTGTATATACTATTCACCCCATTCGGGTAAAATAGAGGGCACTTTAAATCCTATTCCAAAGGGTAACGTACCATTTGATTTAATGCATGTGGATCATCTTGGACCACTGCCAAATTCTCGATCAAAGAAGAAGCACATCTTCGTTATTGTTGACGGCTTCACAAAATTTACTAAACTCTACCCTGTCAGAACTACACAAAGTAATGAAGCTATAGAATGCTTAAAATCATTTTTCGGAAACTATTCAAGGCCGAACAAAATAGTATCTGATCGTGGTTCGTGCTTTACTTCAAAGGAATTCTCTAGCTTTCTCCAGGAGAATGATGTTATTCACGTGAAGGTTGCCACACATTCACCCCAATCGAATGGACAAGTTGAGCGCGTTAACCGAGTACTTATTCCAATGTTGGCGAAAGAGTGCGAAGCTGATACAACAAGTGGTTGGGATAAACAATTGGTAAGGATCGAATTTGCACTCAACAATACCATAAATAGAAGCACGGGTTTTTCGCCAAGCGTTCTTTTGTTTGGAAGAAATCAAAAGGGTGAATTATGTGATCGAGTAAAAGAATTTCTCGAAAGTAAGTTAGAAAATACTCGTTGTAATGTCGATGATCTGAGGGCCGAGGCTTGTGAAACACTGAAAAAAAATCAAGTAAACAATAAAGTTTACTCCGACAGTCGTCACAAAAAGCCCAGAACGTATAATGAGGGTGACTATGTCATGATTAAAAATGTCGTCACTACTCCAGGTATTAACAAAAAATTACTCGCCAAATTTCGTGGCCCCTATGAAATTAAAAAGGTTCTACCTCATGATCGGTATGTCATTGGAGACATAGAAGGTCTTCAACTAACTCGTATCCCTTATAAAGGTATATCTTCACCGAGTAATATGAGGCCGTACCAAGCAGAATTACCACAGCTCACAGGTGACGACGTTGAGGTGACCGAAGGATGTTCTGAGGATCTTGGTTCAACGGATTAATTTGAGTATTAACATTTACATTTCACTTCTAATAATTTCGATTTCAGAATCCCTAGAAGCTGGACTGGTCGTCTCGGAATGAACTTGCAGTTAACTTGTAATTTTAAGTCTATCTAAATGAATTGCTTAAATGTTGAACTATTGAATTGATTTTTGACTCTTTAATTTTGAATCTATCTAAACGAATTGTGTTGTTATTTAAACTTAGAAATATTGAATTGATTTTGAACTTTTAAAATATGTATATAGTATATTATAAGAAGAAACTGTAATCGGGTCGATTATACGTTCAGGATGGCCGAACTGTAGGCAAAACAAATGAAAAGTGATGGAAATCTTTTCGACACGACTGTCATATAACGTACTTTGAGTAAATGTTCTGAATGTGAATGTATCGTCATCCGATCGTATGATCTATCCGAAATGTCTCCACTCTAAAACAAAGAAATGTAACCAACATAAATCACCAGATTGTGCATTATTAAAACAGAGCTAAGACTGAGCGGACGGGTTTCTATTTTTCTTCAAGTTGTTATATTTTCATTGGTTTTCCACTACATATACAATATACATAATATATAGAATACATCGAAAACTTTGTTCTTGATTCTTCCGGCAAAGATAAACACCTTATATCCATTAATTGTTAAGTTAACTGTCCTGTCTCGTCGTTCGGTTGTAGGGTGATGTACCATTAGTTGGTTATTGGTTCATTCAGTTTAGAGTTAAATGTCTGTATCTATTAAGTGAACGAATATATAGACTATAGAAAATACATAGAATATATAAACTATATAGAATATATAGAATATATAGACTATATAGAATATATAGAATATATAGAATATATGTATATAATATATAGAGTATATATATAGAATACATAGAATGTATAGAATATATAAAATATATAGAATATATAGGATATATAGAATATGTAGAATATATAGAATGTATAGAATATATAGAATATATGGTATTTATAGTATATATAGAATATATAGAATATAAAGAATATATAGAACATATAGATTATATAGAATATATATAATATATATAATACATCGAAAACATCGTATTTGGTTGTTTTTGTTTAGATTTACTAGTCTGTATCCATTGTGGGAGCGAATATTAAATTCAAATTATAAAATCTTGCAATCAAAACGTTCTTGGATTTTCTGGCTAAGATAAGCTTTGTAAGTATCTTCCCCTAAGTATGTGAATAATATGACGTGATATTAATTTTTTTAACTTAGCTTAATTTTTAACGAAATCGTTGTTTCTGGAGTCGACAGGTGTATACTGTATTTCAATTTTATGCATTATAGGATACATTTTAACGTTTTTGAAAGGAAACCCGTTGTGTTTGCATTAAGTCTTCTTCTCCTTCTTCTTGCTGTGGCATTACAGTCCGTTTGTACCTGGGTTAAGACTAGATGGTTTGGAAAAAAAACAGTCGTAGTTGGTTCCTTCGGCTTAGAATCCATTAACTCAGAAGTTTCAGAGAATATATAGAATATATAGAATATATATAATATATAGAATACATCGAAAACTTTGTTCTTGATTCTTCCGGCAAAGATAAACACGGTATATCCATTAATTGAGTGAATTATCTTCACTTGGCATCCCGGTTGAGCCCCCAATTTGTAGGATTTGCTTCCTTTTGTAGTTTTTATTATATTACAATTTAATGACTTTACAGATTTGATAATGTTACAGATTCATAATTTTACAAAGGTTTCGGTTTAGCGACCAACCACTTGGAGTTCTGTCAATCAACTGTCGATGATTGCTCTGGTTAACCTCGTCTCAGTTATTCTGCTTGTATATGTGTGCGTTCACTCGTTTAGTTAACTGTCCTGTCTCGTCGGTCGGTTGTAGGGTGATGTACCATTAGTTGGTTATTGGTTCATTCATTTTAGAGTTAAATGTCTGTATTCATTAAGTCAACGAATATATAGACTATAGAGAATATATAGAATACATAAACTATATAGAATATATAGAATGTATACACTATATAGAATATATAGAATGTATAGAATATATAGAATATATATAATATATAGAATAAATAGAATATATAGAATATATGGAATACAAAGAATGTATAGAATATATAAAATATACAGAATATATAGGATATATAGAATATATAGGATATATAGAATATATAGGATATATAGAATACATAGAATATATAGAATATATAGAATATATGGTATATATAGTATATATAGAATATTTAGATTATATAGAATATAAATAATATATATAATACATCGAAAACATCGTATTTGTTTGTTTTTCTTTAGATTATCTAGTCTGTATCCGTTGTGGGAGCGAATATGAAATTCAAATTATAAAATCTTGCAATCAAAACGTGCTTGGATTTTCTGGCTAAAATAAGCTTTGTAAGTATCTACCCCTAAGTATGTGAATAATATGACGTGATATTATTTTTTTTAACTTAGCTTAATTTTTATCAAAATCGTTGTTTCTGGAGTCGACAGGTGTATACTGTATTTCAATTTTATGCATTATAGGATACAATTTAACGTTTTTGAAAGGAAACCCGTTGTGTTTGCATTAAGTCTTCTTCTCCTTCTTCTTCCTGTGGCACTACAGTCCGGGTGTACCTGGGTTAAGACTAGATGGTTTGGAAAGAAAACAGTCGTAGTTGGTTCCTTCAGCTTAGAATCCATTAACTCAGAAGTTTCAGAGAATATATAGAATATATAGAATATACATAATATATAAAATACATCGAAAACTTTGTTCTTGATTCTTCCGGCAAAGATAAACACCTTATATCCATTAATTGAGTGAATTATCTTCACTTGGCATCCCGGTTGAGCCCCCAATTTGTAAGATTTACTTCCTTTTGTACTTTTTATTATGTAACAATTTAATGATTTTACAGATTTGATAATGTTACAGATTCATAATTTAACAAAGGTTCCGGTTTAGCTACCAACCACTTGGAGTTCTGTCAATCAACTGTCGACGATTGCTCTGGTAAACGTCGTCTCACTTTTTCTGCCTGTATATGTGTGCGTTCGCTCGTTTAGTTAACTGTCCTGTCTCGTCGGTCGGTTGTAGGGTGATGTACCATTAGTTGGTTATTGGTTCATTCAGTGAACGAATATATAGACTATAGTTTTATATAGAATATATAAACTATATAGAATATATAGAATACATAGACTATATAGAAGATATAGAACATATAGAATATATATTATATATAGAATATATAGAATACATACATATATATTTCATAGAATACATATGAAATATATAGAATATATAGGATATATGGCATATGTAGAATACATAGATTGTATAGAATATATGGAATATATAGAATATATAGAATATGTGGTATATATAGTATATATAGAATATATAGGATATATAGAATATATAGAATATAAAGAATATATAGAATATATAGATTATATAGAATATATATAATACATCGAAAACATCGTATTTGGTTGTTTTTGTTTAGATTAACTAGTCTGTATCCATTGTGGGAGCGAATATTAAATTCAAATTATAAAATCTTGCAATCAAAACGTGCTTGGATTTTCTGGCTAAGATAAGCTTTGTAAGTATCTACTCCTAAGTATGTGAATAATATGACGTGATATTAATTTTTTTAACAGAGCTTAATTTTTAGCAAAATCGTTGTTTCTGGAGTCGACAGGTGTATTCGCTATTTCAATTTGATGCATTATAAAATACATTTTAACATTTTTAAAGGGAAAGCCGTTGTATTTGCATTAAGTCTTCTTCTCCTTCTTCTTCCTGTGGCACTACAGTCCGGGTGTACCTGGGTCAAGACTAGCTGGTTTGGAAAGAAAACAGTCGTAGTTTGTTCCTTCGGCTAAGAATCACAGGTCTGTATCCCTTAATTCAGAAGATTCAGAGAATATATAGAATACATAGAGTGTATATAATATATAGAATACATCGAAAACGTCGTTCTTGATTCTTCCGGCAAAGATAAACACGGTATACCCATCAATTGAGTGAATTATCTTAACTTGGCATCGCGGTTGAACCCCAATTTGTAGGATTTGCTTCCTTTTGTACGTTTTATTATGTACCAATTTAATGATTTTACAGATTTGATAATGTTACAGATTCATGATTCTACAAAGGTTTCGGTTTAGCGACCGACCACTTGGAGTTCTGTCAATCAACTCTCGATGATTGCTCTGGTAATTGTCTGTCTGTATATATGTGCGTTCGTTCGTTTAGTCAATTGTCCTGTCTCATCGGTCGGTTGTAGGGTGATGTACCATTAGTTGGTAATTGGTTCATTCGGTTTAGACTTAAATGTCTGTATCCATTAAGTGAACGAATATATAGACTATAGAGAATATATAGAATATATAAACTATATAGAATATATAGAATATATAGAAAATATAGAATATATAGAGTATATAGAATAAATAGAATATATAGACTATATATAATATGTCGACTATGTAAAATATATATAATATATAGAATATATAGAAAAGCATCGTATTTGGTTCTTTTTGTTTAGATTAACTAGTCTGTATCCATTGCGGGAGCGATTATTAAATTCAAATTATAAAATCTTGCAATCAAAACGTGTTTGGATTTTCTGGCTAAGATAAGCTTAGTAAGTATCTAACCCTAAGTATGAAAATAATATGACGTGATACTAATTTTTTTAGCTTAAGCTTAATATTTAGCAAAATCGTTGTTTCTGGAGTCGACAATTTGATGCATTATAGGCTACATTTTAACGTTTTTGAAAGGAAACCCGTTGTATTTGCATTTAGTCTTCTTCTCCCTTTGGCTGGCACTACAGTCCGGGTGTACCTGGGTTAAGACTGAGTGGTTTGGGAAGGAAACAGTCGTAGTTGGTTCTTTCGGCTTAGAATCCATTAACTCAGAAGTTTCAGAGAATATATAGAATATGTAGAATATATATAATATATAGAATACATCGAAAACTTTGTTCTTGATTCTTCCGGCAAAGATAAACACGGTATATCCATTAATTGAGTGAATTATCTTCACTTGGCATTCCGGTTGAGCCCCCAATTTGTAGGATTTACTTCCTTTTGTAGTTTTTTTATGTTTCAATTTAATGACTTTACAGATTTGATAATGTTACAGATTCATAATTTTACAAAGGTTTCGGTTTAGCGACCAACCACTTGGAGTTCTGTCAATGAACTGTAGATGATTGTTCTGGTAAACCTCGTCTCAGTTTGCCTGCCTGTATATACGTGCGTTCGCTCCTTTAGTTAACTGTCCTGTCTGGTCGGTCAGTTGTAGGGTGATGTACCATTAGTTGGTTATTGGTTCATTCGGTTTAGAGTTAAATGTCTGTATGCATTAAGTAAGCGAATATATAAAATATATAAAATGTATAGAATATATAGATTATATAGAACATATATAATATATAAAATACCTCGAAAACGTCGTTCTTGAAAAGCATCGTATTTGGTTCTTTTTGTTTAGATTAACTAGTCTGTATCCTTTGTATCCAATCTTGCAACCAAAAAGTGCTTGGATTTTTTGGCTAAGATAAGCTTAGTAAGTATCTACCACTAAGTATGTGGATAATATTTTCGAATTTTAAATCTTGACGTGATATCTTATGAAAACAGTCGTAGTTGTTTCCTTCGGCTTAGATCACAGGTCCGTATCCATTAAGTGAGCGAATATTACATTCAAATCGTCGAAATTGACGTCAATAGCTAGAGTCAATGCACTCTCCAGATGATTTACACCAAACTTTCAAAACTAGAAGCCTATAACAACCGTTTTCTTGAAGAGATGACAAAATTAAGAAAAGAGAACAGCGAGCTGAGAGAAAAAATTGAAAAACTGGAGTCAAAATTGAACTGGCATCATCAAGAGTCCTCTATTGACATCGTTGGTGTCCCTGACGAAAATGACTCCAATGCAATTACAAAAGCGAAAAAAGCACTCAAAACCACATCTGCAGCCGATCATCTGTGTAAAGTTTCCTAACTTTACAACGAAACAACGAATAATGAGTGCAAAGAAGAAAAACAAAAACAAACTCAGCTCTCAAGTCGTTGATCTCTCCAGCGATAATGAACGTAAAAACAACAACAAAGGAAGCGGAATTTTCATCAACGATACACTTACTCCTTACACGCGGGCACTTTTAAAGAAGACGAAAGAGATGGCAAAAAACAAGGGAGCAAAATTCGTTTGGTTCAGCAAGAATCAAATTCTAGTAAGGAAAGAAGAGGGTGGAAGAGTTATTTCGATTAAATCCTTTAGTGATATCTCGCTCTCGCTCATTTGATTTTTTTTTCTCTCTTGTTCTTTTCTATTTATGTATTGCACAATTGATTTGATCGATAACTCTTCCATCCTTATCCCTTGTAAACCTCACTGTGATGCTGTTTTAACTAATAGTGCTTATTGCAATGAAAAATTATTTATTGTTCACCAAAATATTAGAAGTTTGAGAGAAAATTTTTCCGTCCTTGTTGCACATATTGAATCGTTTGCGTGTGTCCCGGATATTGTGTTCGTGTCTGAGATCTGGATATATGAGGTTGAGAAAAATGATTACTTCCTGCCTGGTTTTAGTTTCTACGCTAAAACAAACGAAGATTATGCTGCAGGTGGTGTTGGTTGCTTCGTGAAGAATGATTTTAAAAAAATTGAAGTTTCGTCAATTAATTGTCCAAGTGCAGACATTCTGAAGGTATCCCTGGAAATTAATAACGAAATATTTTCTTTTTTGTGTGTCTATAGATTACATATGTTTAATGTGGCAATGTTTATTAATGATTTTGCTCTTGTTTTAGAAAATGTGAAAACCAAAAACTTAGTGATTGTAGGTGATTTTAATCTTGATTGTTTAGATAAGTGTCTTAATGTGTCGAATTATTTGTCCGTGTTAGCTTTATATGGTTTGACGAACTTCATTAATGTACCTACTAGGCCAGCATCAGGTACTTGCCTAGATCACATATATGGACGTTTTCGTAATGTTGTCTCTGTCGAGTGCGAACACTGTGTTTTCGATTTTTTAATTACTGGCCATTTCATGACCGGCCTTTTATTTAATGTGAAATATAAGGTAAATAGAGCAAATCGGAAGTGCCTTAACTTTACTAGACTTCGGAATAAGTTGTGTTTTGAGTCCTGGGATAATGTTTATATGTGTAGTGACGTATCGTATGCGTATTCTAACTCCTTGACAACTCTAAAGAGTCAAATTGATAGTTGCAGTATTTTGACCAATAAAAAAATTATTTATAAGCTTAAACCATGGTTGTCAGATTTCTTATTAAATAAAATATTAACGAAAAATAAACTTAGTGTTAAATGTAAGAAACACCCTAATAATGAGTTCCTTAAACTGCAATATAAAAGGTTGTGTACTGAACTGAAAAAGGAGGTACCTACTTGTCGTGACTCTTATTACCGTGCCCAGTTCTATTCAGCTAGAGGTAACTTAAAGAAAGAATGGAGTGTTGTAAACACTATACTAAATAAGAAGTCGTCCATTCGAAAGAACATTAGTTTAAGTATCAATAATGAAGTATTAACAAACAAAAACGAAATTGCAGGCGCTTTTAATAGACATTTTTCTAGTATTGGACTCAAACTACATAATAGCTTAATCCCAAACATGTGCTCCTGTTGTGCTACTGAAAGTGATGTTAACACTGTTTACTGTAGAAGTTTTGTCTTTGATCCACTAACTCCCTTAGAGGTTTCAAATACAATTAACAGTTTGAATAATTCAAATTCTTGTGGTGTAGATGGTGTCTCAAATTTGATCTGATATTTTTAATCGTAGTGTTTTCTCTGGTATTTTTCCTGACGTCCTGTGCAGATGTTATTCTATTGTTTAAAAAAGGGTCTCCCAATGATGTAGGCAATTATAGACCAATTTCCCTTCTACCAAGCATAAGTAAAGTTTTTGAAAAACTTATAAAAACAAGACTAGTTAAATTTTTAGACAAAGTCAATTTCTTTCATCCTGCTCAATTCGGGTTTCAAAAGGGTAAATCTACTGAAGACGCACTTTTAGAGTCTTGTTCTAGATTAATGTTTCACCTTGATAGAAGAAAATGTACAGCTGCGTTATTCATTGATATAACTAAAGCCTTTGATATGGTTGACCATAATATCCTGTTAAGGAAACTGGAACAGGCAGGTGAGCGTGGTTTTATGCTTGAATGGTTTAAATCATATCTAAATAACAGATGCCAAAGGGTGAAGTTGGATGAAGCGCGAAGTGAGGTGCAAGTAATTTGACTTGGGGTTCCTCAAGGCTCAGTGTTAGGTCACACACTAATTTTAATTTATATTAACTCACTCTTCTATCTAAATCTAAAAGGCAGTTCCACAGCTTTTGCTGATGATGTTGGGTTATCGTATGGCGCAAACTGCCCCTTAGATCTTATCTCTGACATAAATTGTGATGTTCACACTCTAAGACAATGGTTCGCTGAACACAAACTTGTAATAAGTCCCAAAACTAAACTTATGTATTTTAATCTATCTTCGTCCATTCCCATAAAACCAGAGGTATATTTTCATGCTCCCAATTGCAGAAAATTCAACTTATATCTGTGTAAATGTGCATCCGATATGTCTTGTCAAACATTTTGTACCAGTGAAAATTGTAGTGACGACTGTTTTTTAATTGAAAATGTTGAAGAGTTTTTGTATCTAGGACTTCTACTTGACGCAAATATGAAATTTTCTTCTCACGTTACCGCGTTAAAGAAGTACTTTATATCTACCCTAAGACATTTTTATTATCTAAAAAATGTATGCTCAACTAAGCTTCTAACCACAATTTATTATTTCCTTTTTAATTCTAAACTTCAGTACGCTATTAATTGCTGGGGAGGTGGTTATCAAAACAAAATTCATTCATTGCTCGTCTTGCAAAAGAATGTCATTCGAAAAATTTGTTATAAACCCAGTAGACATCCTAGTTTTCCTTTGTTTCGTCATTTGGGGATACTTCCAGTTCGTCATTTGTACTGTTTTAAGGTTTTTAAAGCTTTCTTCATGAAATCCGGCAACCGAAATTTTCGCATTTTATCAAACTATAACATACGTAATAACTCGCTTAATATTCTACAAGTACCAACCTACCGAACCACAATTTTTATTCAATTATAAGTATTCGTTTATTTAACATCCTCCCCGAAGATATCAGATGCAATCATATGTCCAATTGTTTTTTAAAGAATGTAAAAAAATGGCTCTTCTCTCAAGACTATAATAGTTTAGACTCTCTTACTTTTAATATATTGTCTTAGTCTCTTCGTGAAATTTTTTATTTTGTTTCAAAAAATTGTTCATATAAATTCTGCTTCTATTATTGTATAGACTGTATTTTATTGTAAAATTATATTTTTTGTTAAATACCCACCTAATTTTTAATTTAATGTATTGTTCCTTTTAAAGTAACATCTAACACTATTTGAAAATTTTTTGTACAAATACCGAATGTCACCAGATTTTAAAAAATAAATAAAATAAAAATAAAAAAATTTTAAATCTTGACGTGACATCTTAAGAAAACAGTCGTAGTTGGTTCCTTCGGCTTAGATCACAGGTCCGTATCCATTAAGTGAGCGAATATTACATTCAAATCGTCGAAATTTGTTTCTCGATTTAGATAAGACGGTTTGCGAAAAAAATCGTGATAATTGGTTCAGATATATAGAATATATATAATATATAGAATATATAGAGTAAATAGAATATATAGAATATATAGAGTATATAAAATATATAGAATATATATAATATATAAAATACATCGAAAACGTCGTTCTTGATTCTTCCGGCTAAGATAAACACGGTAAATCTATTAATTCAGTGAATTATATTCACTTGGCATTCCGGTTGAGCCCCCAATTTGTAGGATTATTGTCATGTCTCGTCGGTTGGTTGTAGGGTGATGTACCATTAGTTGATAATTGGTTCATTCGGTTTACACTTACATGTCTGTATCCATTAAGTGAACGACTATATAGAATATAGAGTATATAGAGAGTGTATAGGACATATAGAATATATAGAAAATATAGAACATATAAAGTTTATAGAATATATAGAATGCATAGAATATAAAGAATATATAAAATATATAAAATATGTAGAATATATAGAATATATAGAATCTATAGAATATATATATCGAAAACGTCGTTCTTGAAAAGCATCGTATTTGGTTCTTTTTGTTTAGATTAACTAGTCTGTATCCATTGTGGGAGCGAATATTATATCCAAATTATTGGATGGATTTTCTGGCTTAGATACGCTTAATAAGTATCTACCCCTGAGCATGTGGCTAATATAACGTGATATTAATTTTTTTTAACTTTAGCTTAATATTTAGCATAATCGTTGTTTCTGGAGTCGACAGGTGTATAATGTATTTCAATTTGATGCATTATAAGATACATTTTAACATTTTTGAAAGGAAACCCGTTATATTTGCTTTAAGTCTTTTTCTCCTTCTTCTTCCTGTGGCACTAAATTCCGGATGTACCTGAGTAAAGACTAGATGGTTTGGAAAGAAAACAGTGCTAGTTAGTTCTTTAGGCTTAGAATCACAGGTCTGTATCCATTAAATGACCGAATATTACATTCAAATCGTCGAATTTTGATTTTCGATTTAGATAAGACGGGTTGCGAAAAAAATCGTGGTAATTGGTTCATTCGGTTTAAACTTTAATGTCTGTATCCATTAAGTGAACAAACATTTAGAATATATAGAATATATAGGATATATAGAATATATAAACTATATAGAATATATTGAATGTATAGAATATATAGAGTATATAGAATATATAGAATATGTAGAATATATAGAATATATAGAATATATAGAATACATCGAAAACGTCGATGATTGCTCTGGTAAACCTCGTGTCAGTTTGTCTGCCTGTATACATATGTGTGCGTTCGTTCGTTTAGATAATTGTCATGTCTCGTCGGTCGGTTGTAGGGTGATGTACCATTAGTTGATAATTGGTTCATTCGGTTTAGACTTAAATGTCTGTATCCATTAAGTGAACGACTACATTCGATGCTAACTTTATGAGTTACAGAATGATCTTATCTTCTTATTTTTAAATTTTGTTATTAAATATATTGTTAATTAGACCTAAGATAAAGAATGAATAAATATATGAATATGAATGAATATACGTCGTTCTTGATTCTTCCGGCTAAGATAAACACGGTATATCCATTAATTGTGTGAATTATCTTCACTTGGCATTCTGGTTGAGCCCCCCATTTTTAGGATTTGCTTCCTTTTGTACTTTTTATTATGTAACAATTTAACGGTTTTACAGATTTGATAATGTTACAGATTTATGATTGTACAAAGGTTTCGGTTTAACGACCGACTACTTGGAGTTCTGTCAATCAACTGTCGATGATTGCTCTGGTAAACCTCGTGTCAGTTTGTCTGCCTGTATACATATGTCTACGTTCGTTCATTTAGATAATTGTCATGTCTCGTCGGTCGGTTGTAGGGTGATGTACCATTAGTTGATAATTGGTTCATTCGGTTTAGACTTAAATGTCTGTATAGATTAAGTGAACGACTACATAGAATATAGATTATATAGAGAGTGTATAGGATATATAGAATATATAGAAAATATAGAACATATAAAATATATAGAATATATAGAATACATAGAATATAAAGAATATATAGAATATATAAAATATGTAGAATATATAGAATATATAGAATTTATAGAATATATATAATATATAGAATACATCGAAAACGTCGTTCTTGAAAAGCATCGTATTTGGTTCTTTTTGTTTAGATTAACTAGTCTGTATCCATTGTGGGAGCGAATATTAAATTCAAATTATAAAATCTTGCAATCAAAACGTGCTTGGATTTTCTGGCTTAGATAAGCTTAGTAAGTATCTACCCCTAAGCATGTGGCTAATAAAATGTGATATTAATTTTTTTTAACTTTAGCTTAATATTTAGCAAAATCGTTGTTTCTGGAGTCCACAGGTGTATAATGTATTTCAATTTGATGCATTATAAGATACATTTTAACATTTTTGAAAGGAAACTCGTTATATTTGCATTAAGTCTTTTTCTCCTTCTTCTCCTGCTTCTTCCTGTGGCACTACAGTCCGTATGTACCTGAGTTAGGACTAGATGGTTTGGAAAGAAAACAGTCGTAGTTGGTTCTTTCGGCTCAGAATCACAGGTCTGTATCCATTAAGTAAGCGAATGTTACATTCAAATCGTCTTGTTTTGTTTTCGATTTAGATAAGACGGTTTGAGAAGAAAATCGTGGTATTTGGTTCATTCGGTGTAAACTTTAATGTCTGTATCCATTAAGTGAACGAACATTTAGAATATATAGAATATATAGGATATATAGAATATATAAGCTATATAGAATATATTGAATGTATAGAATATATAGAATATATAGAATATATAGAATATATAGAATATGTAGAATATATAGAATATATAGAATATGTAGAATATATAGAATATATAGAATATATATAATATGTAGAATCTATAGAATACATCGAAAACGTCGTTCTTGATTCTTCCTGCTAAGATAAACACGGCATATCCATTAATTGAGTGAATTATCTTCACATGGCATCCTGGTTGAGCCCCCAATTTGTAGGATTTGCTTCCTTTGTACTTTTTATTATGTAACAATTTAATGGGTTTACAGATTTGATAATGTTACAGATTTATGATTGTACAAAGGTTTCGGTTTAGCGACCGACCACTTGGAGTTCTGTCAATAAACTGTCGATGATTGCTCTGGTAAACCTCCTGTCAGTTTGTTTTTTTTTAAAGATTTCACTGCATTTTTATTGAATTGATTTTGCTTACATGCTAGACAAAAATACTTAAAACTAGCTTACAAATACAATCTACCGATTTTAATTCTAACCTACTGACTCCTCGCGAGTACTCTAAGCTAATCTAGTATATTTTTCTTTTTGCCTTTCGGCCTCTTATATTTTTAATTCTTAGCTTAAAAACTAATTACACATTTTTTTTAAGATACTTCAAGAATTTTTTTTTAAAAACTTGAAATTCAAAATTATCTTTACTTCTCAACCTACTTTACTAAAACTAAACTAGCTAAAACAAAACTAAACCTTATAACTATATACAATTTAAACTAACCTTAAATCAACTTACATTAAACTTAACTATGTCCGTAAACTATACTGACGCGTGCATACGCCCTGGCGTATGTGTTATTTATATGCTTTACATATAAATCTAATACGTCGTGATGCACCTTTTTTTGGTTTAGTTTTTAAATTTTTGTTTTTTTTTGTAATTTTTGTGTTTTAATAGTTTTTTTTTCGTGTCAGTTTGTCTGCCTGTATATGTGTGCGTTCGTTTGTTAAGTCTCGTCCGTCGGTTGTAGGGTTCCATTAGTTGATAATTGGTTCATTCGGTTTAGACTTAAATGTCTGTATCCATTAAGTGAATGACTATATACAATATAAGGAATAAAGAGAATATAGAGAACATATAGAATATATAGAAAATATAGAATATATAGAATACATAGAATACATAGAATATATAGAATATATAGAATATATAGAATATATAAAATATATAGAATATATAAAATATATTGAATTTATAGAATATATATATATGTATTATACAGAATACATCGAAAACGTCGTTCTTGATTCTTCTGGCTAAGATAAACACGATATATCCATTAATTGAGTGAATTATCTTGAGTCCCCAATTTCTAGTATTTGCTTCCTTTTGTACTTTTTATTATGTTACAATTTAATGAGTCTACAGATTTGATAATGTTACAGATTTATGATTTTACAAAGGTTTCGGCTTAACGACCTACCACTTGAAGTTCTGTCAATCAACTGTCGATGATTGCCCTGAAAAACCTCGTGTCAGTTTGTCTGCCTGTATATGTGTGTGTTCGTTCGTTTAGTTAACTGTCCTGTCTCGTCGGTCGGTTGTAGGGTGATGTACCATTAGTTGGTAATTGGTTCAAAAAGTGCTTGGATTTTCTGGCTAAGATAAGCTAAGTAAGTATCTACCACTAAGTATGTGGATAATATTTTCGAATTTTAAAATATTGACGTAATATTAATTTGTTTTTTAACTTTAGCTTTATATTTAGAAAAATCGCTGTTTCTGTTGACGTGATATTAAGTTTTTTAACTTAAGCTTTATATTTAGTAAAATCGTTGTTTCTGGAGTCGAAAGGTGTATACAGTATTTCAATTTGATGAAATATAAGATACATTTTAACATTTTTGAGTGGAAACCCGTTGTATTTTCATTAAGTCTTCTTCTCCTTCTTCTTATTGTGGTACTACAGTCCGGGTGGACCTTTGTTAAGACTAGATGGTTTGGAAAGAAAATAGTCAAACTTGGTTCCATTGGCTTAGAATCACAAATCTGTATCAATTAAGTGAGCGAATATTACATTCCAATCGTCGAATTTTGTTTTTCGATTTAGATAAGACGGTTTGAGGAGAAAATCGTGTTCATTGGTTCAGATATATAGAATATATAAAATATATTGAGTATATAGAATATGGAATATATATAATATATAGAATATATAAAATATATTAAATATATGGAATATATAGAATACATCGAAAAAGTCGTTCTTGATTCTTCCGGCTAAGATAAACACGGTATATCCATTTATTGAGTAAATAATCTTCACATGGCATCCCGGTTGAGCCCCCAATTTGTAGGATTTGCTTCGTTTGTACTTTTTATTATGTTGCAATTTAATGAGTTTGCAGATTTTATAATGTTACAGATTTATAATTTTACAAAGGTTTCGGTTCAGCGACCGACCACTTGGATTTCTGTCAATCAACTGTCGATGATTGATCTGGTAAATCTCGTGTCAGTTTGTCTGCCTGTATATGTGTGCGTTCGTTCGTTTAGTTAACTATCCTGTCTCCTCGATCGGTTGTAGGGTGATGTACCATTAGTTGGTAATTCGTTCATTCGGTATAGACTTAAATGTTTGTATCCATTAAGTGAACGAATATATAGAAAAAAAAACGAATATATGGAATATATATAATATATAGAATATATAGATTATATAGATTATATAGAATATCTAGAATACATCAAAAACGTCGTTCTCGAAAAGCATCGTATTTGGTTCTTTTTGTTTAGATTAACTAGTCTGTTTCCATTGTGGGAGCGAATATTAAATTCAAATTATAAAATCTTGCAGTCAAAACGCGCTTTGATTTTCTGGCTAAGATAAGCTTAGTAAGTATCTACTAAGTAAGTATCTACTTAGTATGTGGATAATATTTTCGAATTGACATCTTGACATATATTAATTTTTTTAACTTTAGCTTTATATTTAGCAAAATCGTTGTTTCTGGAGTCGATAGGTGTATACTGTATTTCAATTTCATGCATAATACGATACATTTTAACATTTTTGAGTGGAAACCCGTTGTATTTGCATTAAGTCTTCTTCCCCTTCTTCTTCCTGTGGCACTACAGTCCGGGTGGACCTGGGCTAAGATTAGATGGTTTGGAAAGAAAACAGTCGTAGTTGGTTCCTTCGGCTTAGAACCAAAGGTCTGTATCAATAAAGTGAGCGAATATTACATCCAAATCGTCGAATTTTTTTTTTTTTTTCGATTTAGATAAGACGGTTTGCGAAGAAAATCGTGATAATTGGTTCAGACAAATATAATATATAGAATATATAGAGTAAATAGAATATATAGAACATGTAGAATATAAAAAATATATAGAATATACAGAATATATAGAATATATAGAATATATAGAATATATAGATTATATAGAATATTTGGAATATATTGAATGTATAGAATATATATAATATATGTAATATATAGAATAATACGAAAACATCATTCTTGAAAACCTTCGCATTTGGTTCTTTTTGTTAACATTAACTAGTCTGTATCCATTGTGGGAGCGAATATTAAATTCAAATTATAAAATCTTGCAATAAGATACATTTTAAAATTTTTGAGTGGAAACCGGTTGTATTTGCATTAAGACTTCTTCTCCTTCTTCTTCCTGTGGCACTTCATTCCGGGTGGACCTGGGTTAATACTAAATGGTTTGGAAAGAAAACAGTCGTAATTGGTTCCTACGGCTTAGAATCACAGGTCAGTATCAATTAAGTGAGCGAATATTACATTCAAATCGTCGAATTTTTTTTTTTCGATTTAGATAAGACGGTTTGCGAAGAAAATCGTGATAATTGGTTCAGACATATAGAATATATAGAGTATATAGAGTATATAGAGTATATAGAATATATAGAATATGTAGAATATATAGAATATATAAAATTTATAAAATATATAGAATATATAGAATATATAGAATACATAGAATACATCGAAAAAGTCGTTCTTGATTCTTCTGGCTAAGATAAACACGGTACGGCCCATTAATTGAGTGCATTATCTTCACTTGGCATCCCGGTTGAGCCCCTAATTTATAGGATTTGCTTCCATTTGTACTTTTTATTATGTTATAATTTAATGAGCTTACAGATTTGATAATGTTACAGATCTATGATTTTACAAAGGTTTCGGTTTAGCGACGGACCACTTGGAGGTCTGTCAATCAACTGTCGATGTGTGAGTTGGCTCTAGAGGGTAAGACTTTTTATATCAAGTATAAAGCTCCCCAAGTACATACCGTGCATTGCTTAACAATTAACGGATTTAGTTTCTTAAAAGAGAAGTTAGCGGCATCGAACGCTGACTTTTATAAGTACACCCTCTGAGGAGAAAAACCACAGACACTGCTCCTCAACGGCATTAATCCCTCCACTGACCCGAAGGTCCTCCTCAACAAGCTGCGCCAAGTTGAGAGCGACGAGGTTCATTTCGTAGGGGTTAAGCCTTTTATTACTGCGGCAGCGAAGGCGAAGAATAAGGCACTTTCTTTCTTCTTAATACAGGTATCCCATGACACCAAAATCGACAACCTACGAAAAATCCGTTTTGTAGGTGGTCTGAGTGTTAAATGGGAAAAATTGAGCAAGACTGGCCACGTACTTCAATGTGCGAGGTGCAGAAGGCTAGGGCACGTCACGTAGAACTGCAATATGGAGTTCCGCTGCGCACGATGCACTCTCAGCCACAACAAAGGGGAATGCCCTTTGGGTACGGATGAAGTCGAGGATAAGGCGCTCCTCAAATGTGTACTCTGCGGACCAAACGGACACCCCGCAACCTATTTGGGGTGTCCAAGAATCAAGGAACTCCGCCAGAGAGTAAAAGAAGTAAGAAATGACAAAAAGGTAGCAGCTAGGCCAATAGCCCGAGCTGTAACTACCACTGTTACACCGGTCATCTCCGACGCCCAAATGGTGTCAGGCAGAGAACCGGTACAACGAACAGCGCCGAATGCTGCCCCGGCTCCAATGGCCAGGCAACCAGAGGTAGAGCCCTCCATCAGGGTCGTAATGTCCTCTATTCAGTCGATGCAAGCGCAGATGATTGCCTTGCAGAGACAGATGGTCGAATTACAGACAAGTTTCCTTGCGCAGACGGCTAGAGTAGATTTCCTCTTCTCTCAGCAGCCCGCAAACAAACGCGCACATATATAATTGGCTCACGCGAGGTAAAAACCCTTAAGATCCTAACAGTGAATGTAAACTCGCTGATAAGGATCGAATGAAAACTAACGCTCTCAAACTTGCTGCAAACTCACAATCCTGGCGTGCTGATGGCTAGCGAAACTAAACTAAACCAGACGCGCATACTAAGGTACAAAAATTACCATATAATCAGAAGAGACCCTCTTGATTAAGAAGAATATTTATCATAAGGTCGTATATAGCAAAGTGGTACGTAGATTCAGTGTGCTAGAAGCATCCATCGCACGCATCTCTCTCTAAGGTGCAAAAGCTGTTTGTGATCACTGCCTATGCATCCGAACCTTAAAACCCTAACATTCTTTCGGAGCTCGAGACTCTCTTCAATAGCCTCCGCTTAAATTCGGAAGAGAATTATTATATTTTAGCCGGAGATTTTAATGCCAAACACGGTGAATGGGGTAATAATGTTCCAAATGAGAGAGGAAACGCCCTCTTAGAGTGGATGGAACAGAACAATATCGAGTTCAGGTTAGATTTGCTTGCAACCGATAGACCATCTTTTCCTAGAAGCGGGTCCTATCTGGATGTCATGCTAATCGACAGACGACTGACGATACGTAACGTGGAGCGACGCACGAGGAACTGTTTAACTACGTTCGAGTATGACAGTGATCACTGTGGTCTCGACGCGGTAATACAGCTCCCGAACGAGCTGGAGGAACTAGAAGAATATGTCCAAAGGCATCCTTATAATTATAATAAGGTGCCCTGGACACGTTTTTCTAGAGCCTTAGCCAGTGAAATAAGTTCGAGTGTGATCAAGCATCCTACGAACAGAAACCTAACGAACGAAGAGGTTGATGGGTACCTCACACAAATGGACGAAGTCATCAAACGTGTTGACGATTCCGAAGGTGTCACACGCCGATTACGGCGACATCTATCGGAATTCTGAAATCGATGCACTTCACGTGCAAAAAGTAGACTTATATCAAGGCTTAAACTCTTGTATAGACTGTTTACAGATCCACAGAATGCAGAGATTCACTCTCTGAAGTCACAGATCAAAGTACTCAAGCAGTTAATACGACAAAATTACAGTCTAGCTGCAAGCTTGCATTGGGGCAATAAGATTCGGGCTGTAAGATCTAACAACCCGAGCATGTTCCCGCAAGTAAATAAAATCTTCCTTAGGAGAGATCATAATGACATTCAGTGCATCCGACTTGACAGAACAACAGACAACGCCAACTTACTTACGTCAGTTGGCATCGATCCAGATGGGGCAGTGCTTTACAACGACTTCTTCGTAGTGGAAGATCCCCAAGGGAAGGTTAATGTAATTGGTGCTGTTTTCCAGAAAGTGTACACGGTCAACGAGACTCGTAGTCCGAATCACGATCTGGAGAACACAGCCTTGCTGAAACATTTCTACCTTCGGAACGAAATAAGTCAATGGCGATCCGAGAATCTTGGTTTTACCAGATTCAGTGACGATCTGTTGGCAAATAATGCCATCGCCGATGGTGAAAACAACTCCATTCTTAATTCGAAAGATGAACTACAGGGTATCTTCAACTCACTGAAGAATAAGAAGTCAGTGGGAATCGATGGGATACCAAATATTGTTCTGCGCCATCTACCCTTTGAGGCGGTTGATGTATACACAACACTGTTTAACAATGCGCTGAGTAATGCATATTACATGAAGCATTGGAAAACAGCTCTGGTACAGCCAATTCCGAAACGGGACAAAGACATCTCCATCCCGACAAATCTCCGGTCTATAAGTCTTCTTCCGTGCGTAAGCATGGTATTCGAGAAGAAAGTAATTAGAGCCCTGAAAGAATGGGTTGAGGAAAAACAAATAATACCGGAAAACGAATTTGGCTTCAGGGCGGGGCACGACACCATTCATGCCGCTTCTAAATTGGTTTCCGACATACAGTGGAATAGAAAAAGACAAAGTGTATAGGCGCCTGCCTGATCGACATGGAGAAGGCATTCGACACAGTATGGTTAGAAGGTCTCTTCTTTCAACTACTGTGTTCCATATAAAAAATGGTCTGCAACAAGGAGCTGTTGGTTCTCCGATCTTATTCAGTATATTCACTAGCGATCTCATAGGTTCTATGCCTAACATCATAGCGTCTTGTTGCAACGCGATTTCGATACAATTCAACGATTTTGCGACGACTGGAAGTTGAAAATCAACTACCAGAAGTGTGAAACTATCCTTTTCAGAACATTGCTGTCCAGGGCCTCAGGGGACACGAAAATGAACTGGCGCAAGTTCGGCATAGTTGATCCACAAGGACGACCAGTAGCTGTAAAAAGTGTAGTCAGATATCTAGGGATCTGGTTGGACCAGTATCTGTATGGTGGTGGTATAGATACAGCTCTGACCAGAGCTAAGAAGGCCTTCGCTATGGCAAGAGGGCTGTTTTACAGCAGTCAACTTGACACCAGAGTGAAGGTCATTTGCTACATGGCAATCATTCGGCCAATTAAGGTGTATGGTTGTCCTGTGTGGTTCAACGTGAGTCCTTCCCAGATGGAAAAGATGAGGGTGTTCGAGAGGCAGTGTCTTCGGGCCTATCTTCGTTTATATCGAACACAAGAATCCCAGTACAATTCTACCCCAACGAGGTTCTGTACAACGAGGCAAACCTTCTAAGGATAGATAATTTTATTATCAAGTTGAAACGAAGTCACATTGCTCGAGGCATGGCTTCAACCAACAGTCTGATCTTTGGGGCTTACTACCCAAATGAAATGTATCATCAACGGGTACGTCTTAACGGCTTCTTTCCGAATGAAGCTTTTCTTTTAAACTTTGTATTACAATTTAATGATTTTACAGATTTGATAATGTTACAGATTTATGATTTTACAAAGGTTTCGGCTTAGCGACCGACCATTTGGAGTTCTGTCAATCAACTGTCGATGATTGATCTGGTAAACCTCGTGTCAGTTTGTCTGCCTGTAATGTGTGCCTTCGTTCGTTTAGATAACTGTCCTGTATCGTCGGTCGGTTTTAGGGTGATGTACCATTAGTTGGTAATTGTTTCATACGGCTTAGACTTAAATGTCTATATCCATTAAGTGAACGAATATATAGAATATAGAGAATATATAGAATATATAGAATATATAAAATATATAGAATATATAGAATATATAGAATATATAGAATATATAGAATATATAGAATATATAGAATATATAGAATATATAGAATATATAGAATATATAGAATATATAGAATATATAGAATATATAGAATATATAGAATATATAGAGTATATCGAATATATAGAATATATAGAATATATAGAATTTGATGCATTATAAGATACATTTTAACATTTTTGAGTAGAAACCCGTTGTATTTGCATTAAGTCTTCTTCTCCTTCTTCTTCCTGTGGCACTACAGTCCGGGTGGACCTGGGTTAAGACTGGATGGTTTGGAAAGAAAACAGTGCTAGTTAGTTCTTTAGGCTTAGAATCACAGGTCTATATCAATTAAGTGAGCGAATATTACATTCAAATCGTCGAATTTTTTTTCGTCGTTCTTGATTCTTCCGGCTAAGATAAACACGGTATATCCATTAACTGAGTGAATTATCTTCACTTGGCAACCCGGTTGAGCCCCCAATTTGTAGGGTTTGCTTCCTTTTGTCCTTTTTATTATGTTACAATTTAATGAGCTTACAGATTAAATAGTGTTACAGATTTATTATTTTACAAAGGTTTCGGTTTAGCAACCGGCTACTTGGAGTTCTGTCAATCAACTGTCGATGATTGCTTTGCTAAACCTCGTGTCAGTTTGTCTGCCTGTATATGTGTGCGTTCGTTCGTTTAGTTAACTGTCCTGTCTCGTCGGTCGGTTTTAGGGTGATGTACCATTAGTTCGGGCTGTAAGATCTAACAACCCGAGCATGTTCCCGCAAGTAAATAAAATCTTCCGGAGGAGAGATCATAATGACATTCAGTGCATCCGACTTGACAGAACAACAGACAACGCCAACTTACTTACGTCAGTTGGCAACGATCCAGATGGGGCAGTGCTTTACAACGACTTCTTCGTAGTGGAAGATCCCCAAGGGTAGGTTAATGTAATTGGTGCTGTTTTCCAGAAAGTGTACACGGTCAACGAGACTCGTAGTCCGAATCACGATCTGGAGAACACAGCCTTGCTGAAACAATTCTACCTTCGGAACGAAATAAGTCAAGGGCGATCCGAGAATCTTGGTTTTACCAGATTCAGTGACGATCTGTTGGCAAATAATGCCATCGCCGATGGTGAAAACAACTCTATTCTTATTTCGAAAGATGAACTCCAGGATATCTTCAACTCACTGAAGAATAAGAAGTCAGTGGGAATCGATGGGATACCAAATATTGTTCTGCGCCATCTACCCTTTGAGGCGGTTGATGTATACACAACACTGTTTAACAATGCGTTGAGTAATGCATATTACCCGAAGCATTGGAAAACAGCTGTAGTACAGCCAATTCCGAAACGGGACAAAGACATCTCCATCCCAAAAAATCTCCGGTCTATAAGTCTTCTTCCGTGCGTAAGCATGGTATTCGAGAAGAAAGTAATTAGAGCCCTGAAAGAATGGGTTGAGGAAAAACAAATAATACCGGAAAACCAATTTGGCTTCAGGGCGGGGCACGACACCATTCATGCCGCTTCTAAATTGGTTTCCGACATACAGTGGAATAGAAAAAAGACAAATTGTACAGGCGCCTGCCTGATCGCCATGGAGAAGGCATTCGACACAGTATGGTTAGAAGGTCTCTTCTTTCAACTACTGTGTTCCATATAAAAAATGGGCTGCAACAAGGAGCTGTTGGTTCTCCGATCTTATTCAGTATATTCACTAGCGATCTCATAGGTTCTATGCCTAACATCATAGCGTTTGCCGATGATCTAATCGCGTACAGATCAGGTCCCAAGGTAGAGGTAATAAATGTCTTGTTGCAAAGCGATTTCGATACAATTAAACGATTTTGCGACGACTGGAAGTTGAAAATCAACTACCAGAAGTGTGAAACTATCCTTTTCAGAACCCTGCTGTCCAGGGCTTCAGGGGACACGAAAATGAACTGGCGCAAGTTCGGCATAGTTGATCCACAAGGACGACCATTAGCTGTAAAAAGTGTAGTCAGATATCTAGGCATCTGGTTGGACCAGTATCTGTATGGTGGTGGTATAGATACAGCTCTGACCAGAGCTAAGAAGGCCTTCGCTATGGCAAGAGGGCTGTTTTACAGCAGTCAACTTGACACCAGAGTGAAGGTCATTTGCTACATGGCAATCATTCGGCCAATTAAGGTGTATGGTTGTCCTGTGTGGTTCAACGTGAGTCCTTCCCAGATGGAAAAGATGAGGGTGTTCGAGAGGCAGTGTCTTCGGGCCTGTCTTCGTTTATATCGAACACAAGAATCCCAGTACAATTCTACCCCAACGAGGTTCTGTACAACTAGGCAAACCTTCTAAGGATAGATAATTTTATTATCAAGTTGAAACGAAGTCACATTGCTCGAGGCATGGCTTCAACCAACAGTCTGATCTTTGGGGCTTACTACCCAAATGAAATGTATCATCAACGGGTACGTCTTAACGGCTTCTTTCCGAATGAAGCTTTTCTTTTAAACTTTGTATTACAATTTAATGATTTTACAGATTTGATAATGTTACAGATTTATGATTTTACAAAGGTTTCGGCTTAGCGACCGACCATTTGGAGTTCTGTCAATCAACTGTCGATGATTGATCTGGTAAACCTCGTGTCAGTTTGTCTGCCTGTATATGTGTGCCTTCGTTCGTTTAGATAACTGTCCTGTATCGTCGGTCGGTTTTAGGGTGATGTACCATTAGTTGGTAATTGTTTCATACGGCTTAGACTTAAATGTCTATATCCATTAAGTGAACGAATATATAGAATATATAGAATATATAGAATATATAAAATATATAGAATATATAGAATATATAGAATATATAGAATATATAGAATATATAGAATATATAGAATATATAGAATATATAGAATATATAGAATATATAGAATATATAGAATATATAGAATATATAGAATATATAGAATATATAGAATATATAGAATATATAGAATATATAGAATATATAGAATATATAGAATATATAGAATATATAGAGTATATCGAATATATAGAATATATAGAATATATAGAATTTGATGCATTATAAGATACATTTTGACATTTTTGAGTAGAAACCCGTTGTATTTGCATTAAGTCTTCTTCTCCTTCTTCTTCCTGTGGCACTACAGTCCGGGTGGACCTGGGTTAAGACTGGATGGTTTGGAAAGAAAACAGTGCTAGTTAGTTCTTTAGGCTTAGAATCACAGGTCTATATCAATTAAGTGAGCGAATATTACATTCAAATCGTCGAATTTTTTTTCGTCGTTCTTGATTCTTCCGGCTAAGATAAACACGGTATATCCATTAACTGAGTGAATTATCTTCACTTGGCAACCCGGTTGAGCCCCCAATTTTTAGGGTTTGCTTCCTTTTGTCCTTTTTATTATGTTACAATTTAATGAGCTTACAGATTAAATAGTGTTACAGATTTATTATTTTACAAAGGTTTCGGTTTAGCAACCGGCTACTTGGAGTTCTGTCAATCAACTGTCGATGATTGCTTTGCTAAACCTCGTGTCAGTTTCTCTGCCTGTATATGTGTGCGTTCGTTCGTTTAGTTAACTGTCCTGTCTCGTCGGTCGGTTTTAGGGTGATGTACCATTAGTTCGGGCTGTAAGATCTAACAACCCGAGCATGTTCCCGCAAGTAAATAAAATCTTCCGGAGGAGAGATCATAATGACATTCAGTGCATCCGACTTGACAGAACAACAGACAACGCCAACTTACTTACGTCAGTTGGCAACGATCCAGATGGGGCAGTGCTTTACAACGACTTCTTCGTAGTGGAAGATCCCCAAGGGTAGGTTAATGTAATTGGTGCTGTTTTCCAGAAAGTGTACACGGTCAACGAGACTCGTAGTCCGAATCACGATCTGGAGAACACAGCCTTGCTGAAACATTTCTACCTTCGGAACGAAATAAGTCAAGGGCGATCCGAGAATCTTGGTTTTACCAGATTCAGTGACGATCTGTTGGCAAATAATGCCATCGCCGATGGTGAAAACAACTCTATTCTTATTTCGAAAGATGAACTCCAGGATATCTTCAACTCACTGAAGAATAAGAAGTCAGTGGGAATCGATGGGATACCAAATATTGTTCTGCGCCATCTACCCTTTGAGGCGGTTGATGTATACACAACACTGTTTAACAATGCGTTGAGTAATGCATATTACCCGAAGCATTGGAAAACAGCTGTAGTACAGCCAATTCCGAAACGGGACAAAGACATCTCCATCCCGACAAATCTCCGGTCTATAAGTCTTCTTCCTTGCGTAAGCATGGTATTCGAGAAGAAAGTAATTAGAGCCCTGAAAGAATGGGTTGAGGAAAAACAAATAATACCGGAAAACCAATTTGGCTTCAGGGCGGGGCACGACACCATTCATGCCGCTTCTAAATTGGTTTCCGACATACAGTGGAATAGAAAAAAGACAAATTGTACAGGCGCCTGCCTGATCGCCATGGAGAAGGCATTCGACACAGTATGGTTAGAAGGTCTCTTCTTTCAACTACTGTGTTCCATATAAAAAATGGGCTGCAACAAGGAGCTGTTGGTTCTCCGATCTTATTCAGTATATTCACTAGCGATCTCATAGGTTCTATGCCTAACATCATAGCGTTTGCCGATGATCTAATCGCGTACAGATCAGGTCCCAAGGTAGAGGTAATAAATGTCTTGTTGCAAAGCGATTTCGATACAATTCAACGATTTTGCGACGACTGGAAGTTGAAAATCAACTACCAGAAGTGTGAAACTATCCTTTTCAGAACCCTGCTGTCCAGGGCTTCAGGGGACACGAAAATGAACTGGCGCAAGTTCGGCATAGTTGATCCACAAGGACGACCATTAGCTGTAAAAAGTGTAGTCAGATATCTAGGCATCTGGTTGGACCAGTATCTGTATGGTGGTGGTATAGATACAGCTCTGACCAGAGCTAAGAAGGCCTTCGCTATGGCAAGAGGGCTGTTTTACAGCAGTCAACTTGACACCAGAGTGAAGGTCATTTGCTACATGGCAATCATTCGGCCAATTAAGGTGTATGGTTGTCCTGTGTGGTTCAACGTGAGTCCTTCCCAGATGGAAAAGATGAGGGTGTTCGAGAGGCAGTGTCTTCGGGCCTGTCTTCGTTTATATCGAACACAAGAATCCCAGTACAATTCTACCCCAACGAGGTTCTGTACAACGAGGCAAACCTTCTAAGGATAGATAATTTTATTATCAAGTTGAAACGAAGTCACATTGCTCGAGGCATGGCTTCAACCAACAGTCTGATCTTTGGGGCTTACTACCCAAATGAAATGTATCATCAACGGGTACGTCTTAACGGCTTCTTTCCGAATGAAGCTTTTCTTTTAAACTTTGTATTACAATTTAATGATTTTACAGATTTGATAATGTTACAGATTTATGATTTTACAAAGGTTTCGGCTTAGCGACCGACCATTTGGAGTTCTGTCAATCAACTGTCGATGATTGATCTGGTAAACCTCGTGTCAGTTTGTCTGCCTGTATATGTGTGCCTTCGTTCGTTTAGATAACTGTCCTGTATCGTCGGTCGGTTTTAGGGTGATGTACCATTAGTTGGTAATTGTTTCATACGGCTTAGACTTAAATGTCTATATCCATTAAGTGAACGAATATATAGAATATATAGAATATATAGAATATATAGAATATATAAAATATATAGAATATATAGAATATATAGAATATATAGAATATATAGAATATATAGAATATATAGAATATATAGAATATATAGAATATATAGAATATATAGAATATATAGAATATATAGAATATATAGAATATATAGAATATATAGAATATATAGAATATATAGAATATATAGAGTATATCGAATATATAGAATATATAGAATATATAGAATTTGATGCATTATAAGATACATTTTGACATTTTTGAGTAGAAACCCGTTGTATTTGCATTAAGTCTTCTTCTCCTTCTTCTTCCTGTGGCACTACAGTCCGGGTGGACCTGGGTTAAGACTGGATGGTTTGGAAAGAAAACAGTGCTAGTTAGTTCTTTAGGCTTAGAATCACAGGTCTATATCAATTAAGTGAGCGAATATTACATTCAAATCGTCGAATTTTTTTTCGTCGTTCTTGATTCTTCCGGCTAAGATAAACACGGTATATCCATTAACTGAGTGAATTATCTTCACTTGGCAACCCGGTTGAGCCCCCAATTTGTAGGGTTTGCTTCCTTTTGTCCTTTTTATTATGTTACAATTTAATGAGCTTACAGATTAAATAGTGTTACAGATTTATTATTTTACAAAGGTTTCGGTTTAGCAACCGGCTACTTGGAGTTCTGTCAATCAACTGTCGATGATTGCTTTGCTAAACCTCGTGTCAGTTTGTCTGCCTGTATATGTGTGCGTTCGTTCGTTTAGTTAACTGTCCTGTCTCGTCGGTCGGTTTTAGGGTGATGTACCATTAGTTCGGGCTGTAAGATCTAACAACCCGAGCATGTTCCCGCAAGTAAATAAAATCTTCCGGAGGAGAGATCATAATGACATTCAGTGCATCCGACTTGACAGAACAACAGACAACGCCAACTTACTTACGTCAGTTGGCAACGATCCAGATGGGGCAGTGCTTTACAACGACTTCTTCGTAGTGGAAGATCCCCAAGGGTAGGTTAATGTAATTGGTGCTGTTTTCCAGAAAGTGTACACGGTCAACGAGACTCGTAGTCCGAATCACGATCTGGAGAACACAGCCTTGCTGAAACATTTCTACCTTCGGAACAAAATAAGTCAAGGGCGATCCGAGAATCTTGGTTTTACCAGATTCAGTGACGATCTGTTGGCAAATAATGCCATCGCCGATGGTGAAAACAACTCTATTCTTATTTCGAAAGATGAACTCCAGGATATCTTCAACTCACTGAAGAATAAGAAGTCAGTGGGAATCGATGGGATACCAAATATTGTTCTGCGCCATCTACCCTTTGAGGCGGTTGATGTATACACAACACTGTTTAACAATGCGTTGAGTAATGCATATTACCCGAAGCATTGGAAAACAGCTGTAGTACAGCCAATTCCGAAACGGGACAAAGACATCTCCATCCCGACAAATCTCCGGTTTATAAGTCTTCTTCCGTGCGTAAGCATGGTATTCGAGAAGAAAGTAATTAGAGCCCTGAAAGAATGGGTTGAGGAAAAACAAATAATACCGGAAAACCAATTTGGCTTCAGGGCGGGGCACGACACCATTCATGCCGCTTCTAAATTGGTTTCCGACATACAGTGGAATAGAAAAAAGACAAATTGTACAGGCGCCTGCCTGATCGCCATGGAGAAGGCATTCGACACAGTATGGTTAGAAGGTCTCTTCTTTCAACTACTGTGTTCCATATAAAAAATGGGCTGCAACAAGGAGCTGTTGGTTCTCCGATCTTATTCAGTATATTCACTAGCGATCTCATAGGTTCTATGCCTAACATCATAGCGTTTGCCGATGATCTAATCGCGTACAGATCAGGTCCCAAGGTAGAGGTAATAAATGTCTTGTTGCAAAGCGATTTCGATACAATTAAACGATTTTGCGACGACTGGAAGTTGAAAATCAACTACCAGAAGTGTGAAACTATCCTTTTCAGAACCCTGCTGTCCAGGGCTTCAGGGGACACGAAAATGAACTGGCGCAAGTTCGGCATAGTTGATCCACAAGGACGACCATTAGCTGTAAAAAGTGTAGTCAGATATCTAGGCATCTGGTTGGACCAGTATCTGTATGGTGGTGGTATAGATACAGCTCTGACCAGAGCTAAGAAGGCCTTCGCTATGGCAAGAGGGCTGTTTTACAGCAGTCAACTTGACACCAGAGTGAAGGTCATTTGCTACATGGCAATCATTCGGCCAATTAAGGTGTATGGTTGTCCTGTGTGGTTCAACGTGAGTCCTTCCCAGATGGAAAAGATGAGGGTGTTCGAGAGGCAGTGTCTTCGGGCCTGTCTTCGTTTATATCGAACACAAGAATCCCAGTACAATTCTACCCCAACGAGGTTCTGTACAACGAGGCAAACCTTCTAAGGATAGATAATTTTATTATCAAGTTGAAACGAAGTCACATTGCTCGAGGCATGGCTTCAACCAACAGTCTGATCTTTGGGGCTTACTACCCAAATGAAATGTATCATCAACGGGTACGTCTTAACGGCTTCTTTCCGAATGAAGCTTTTCTTTTAAACTTTGTATTACAATTTAATGATTTTACAGATTTGATAATGTTACAGATTTATGATTTTACAAAGGTTGCGGTTTAGCGACCGACCATTTGGAGTTCTGTCAATCAACTGTCGATGATTGATCTGGTAAACCTCGTGTCAGTTTGTCTGCCTGTATATGTGTGCCTCCGTTCGTTTAGATAACTGTCCTGGATCGTCGGTCGGTTTTAGGGTAATGTACCATTAGTTGGTAATTGTTTCATACGGCTTAGACTTAAATGTCTATATCCATTAAGTGAACGAATATATAGAATATAGAGAATATATAGAATATATAGAATATATAGAATATATAGAATATATAGAATATATAGAATATATAGAATATATAGAATGTATAGAATATATAGAATACATAGAATATATAGAATATATAGAATATATAGAATATATAGAATATATAGAATATATAGAATATATAGAATATATAGAGTATACATATTATAAAGAATGTATAGAATATATAGAATATATAGAATTCGATGCATTATAAGATACATTTTAACATTTTTGAGTAGAAACCCGTTGTATTTGCATTAAGTCTTCTTCTCCTTCTTCTTCCTGTGGCACTACAGTCCGGGTGGACCTGGGTTAAGACTGGATGGTTTGGAAAGAAAACAGTCCTAGTTAGCTCTTTCGGCTTAGAATCACAGGTCTATATCAATTAAGTGAGCGAATATTACATTCAAATCGTCGAATTTTTTTTCGTCGTTCTTGATTTTTTCCGGCTAAGATAAACACGGTATATCCATTAACTGAGTGAATTATCTTCACTTGGCAACCCGGTTGAGCCAATTTGTAGGGTTTGCTTCCTTTTGTCCTTTTTATTATGTTACAATTTAATGAGCTTACAGATTAAATAGTGTTACAGATTTATTATTTTACAAAGGTTTCGGTTCAGCAACCGGCTACTTGGAGTTCTGTCAATCAACTGTCGATGATTGCTCTGCTAAACCTCGTGTCAGTTTGTCTGCCTGTATAGTTGTGCGTTCGTTCGTTTAGTTAACTGCCCTGTCTCGTCGGTCGGTTTTAGGGTGATGTACCCTTAGTTGGTAATTGTTTCATTCGGTTTAGACTTAAATGTCTATATCCATTAAGTGAACGAATATAAAGAATATAGAGAATTAATAGAATATATAGAATATATAGAATGTATAGATTATATAGAATACAAAGAATATAGAATGTATAAAATATATAGAATATATAGAATATATAGAATTTGATGCATCATAAGATACATTTTAAAATTTTTGAGTGGAAACCCGTTGTATTTGCATTAAGTCATCTTCTCCTTCTTCTTCCTGTGGCACTACAATCCGGGTGGACCTGGGTTAAGACTAGATGGTTTGGAAAGAAAACAGTCGTAGTTGGTTCCTACGGCTTAGAATCACAGGTCTATATCAATTAAGTGAGCAAATATTACATTCAAATCGTCGATGTCTGATTTTGTTTTTCGATTTAGATAAGACGGTTTGCGGAGAAAATCGTGATAATTGGTTCAGATTTATAAAATATATAGAGTATATAGAGTATATAGAATATATAGAATATATAGAATATATAGAATATATAGAATATATAGAATATATAGAATATAAATTAAAATCCTCCTTGTTGGGATTTTTTAAAAAAAATATCTTTATTATTCGGAATCTACTTAAAGACTGAACTGAACATTAAATTCGATCAATAATTACACCTAAGCTTAACCTACTGCATCAGCAGAACGACGCTCGCCGGCAGGTGAATATTGGGTTGCGCGTGTTGACCCAGACGCGACGTCAGCAATTTGGGGGCTGGTGCAATACAGGAATTTGAACTCGTGCAGCGCTGGTGTTGGATGGCTTGTGAACGATGGCTTGTGAACTTTCCCATCGTTAACTCCTCCCTCCTTAAAAAGATGCGTCCCGCATCTTCACGCAAAAGGAATGTTGTAAATGCTGGGGAAGGTTTGTGGAGATGTTGTTTGCTTAATGTCCATCGGCTTTATTGCAACAATCGGAGTGATATTGTCCGCAATTGGCTGGATTCTTCTTCTTGTGCCCACCATGACCACTATCAGGATGAGGGCTACTAGTAAACTATACGTCAGGATTTGATGGGTTTCTGCTTCTGTTTTAATCTTGGAAATATATTGTGTGTTGTTAGTGTGTAGTTCCCTCATAAGTTCCAAGGAGAGAACTTCTTCGATTCCTAGGTCTTCTGAGGCTGGGTGAAGTGTGGGAGGTAACGCTTGGAGTTGCACCCCTTCCTTCGAAACGTATCGTTGGTTGTTTATCACAACTGTGTCATTGTTGAATTTTATGACGTATGTTCCGTTTAGGGCCAGCGTTTTGTTGTTGAAATCTACCGTGCCGTTGAATTTGTTCACAATGATGAGTCCTGTTGAAATCTCCTCCAGTTCAGGAACATGTTGGCTATTTGTCTGCCTGCATGATGCATTTCTATTATCTAATAGGTTCTTAATGCATAGATCGAAACTTATATCTACTAATTCTGAATTCTTACATAATGTTACTTCATTTACTTTCTTACAGCTACTTACAATTCCATACAATTTGTCTTCACTTTTTATTACTTGTCTATAGTTTATTTTATTTATTAGGCCGTTTGGCTTCTTTATTGGCGTTAATATTAGTTTTGAATACAATTCTTTCTTTGTTTTTGGTATGTTTATTATATATAGTAAGTTACTGCTATTTGAAGCAATTTTAATATCTGCAAACTTGAGAGCTTCTTCTGTATTAATAAATGGTAGAACATCTTTATCTATTGTTTCAATTATAATGTCAAGCTAATTCTTATATAAAATATTTGAATTAATTGTGTTTACTTTTGCCAGTTCTATGGCATATATTATGTTTATTAATTCTTCTTTAATTGTTTTTATTTTGTATAATAATATTACATTAAATTGATGCTCTATGGAGCTATCTCGTTTTATAATATTTATTATTTCGTTTGTAGTTTTTATAATCTTATTCAATTTTTCTTCGTGTTCTTTATTAATGACTACTTGGTTATTGTTATTACTTATTATATTATTTATGCTATCTCTTAATATGACAAAATCTTGGTGGTCGGGTGTTCCCGCGATCCACTTCCATCCTGTACCTATAAAATCTAATGACCTTTTTACCTTATTGTTTCTTACTCTTCTCATGAGAGATTCTATTTTTTCTAACTCATAGTTGAATAAGGGAAGGAAAGGGTTATTCCTAGGAGTATTTTGGATAATGGGACGTGTTTGGGATAGGAAGGTTTCAAAGGGAATTAAATCGATGTTGTGTATTAATTTAATACTACCTTCAGTAATTTTGGCCGCACTGTCGTTCAATACAATAATGGGGGAGTGGGAGTAATCGAGAATGTTGACTTCTCCAAGAGAAGTTTGGACGAGGAACCTGTGGAAAGGTGAAAGGAAAGGATAGGAGTAATGTTCAATGTCTGATATTGTTTTTGTGGACTGTTTTTCCAGACTCAGTAATTACTGTAGTGGATTTATCTTCTTTTACCTTTTCTTTTCTGTACCGTTTCGTTAATTTTGAGCCTATTCGTTTATTTACTTTTATGAAGATGGTGTCTCCTGGTGAATATGTCTTGAGAGGTGGCCTGTTTTTGTTATGATAAGCAAGATCGGCGTCTTGCTTTTTTTTTAATCTGTTCGCGTTTTCTGAATGTACTCTGTCAATTTCTACTGGATCGAGACTGATATTTTTATGGAGAAGAAAAGGTCAACTGGTTTCTTTTTCGTTACTGAATGAATGGAAAAGTTGTACGCATAAACAGCAGCTTCAATAAGTTCCGTGAAGGACTGGTAGTTTCTTTCAGCTTTGAGACATCTCATTATTTCGGCAAGTGTAGAATGAAGTCTTTCCACTTGTCCGTTAGATGTACTGGAATACGGTGGAGTAGTGAAAACTTGTATTCCAAACTCATTCTCTAGCATAAATGTTATGGTGGAGGAATTAAATGATTTTTCGCTGTCGAATACGATGACCTTGGGTATGCCATAACCGAATATGATTTCTCTAAGTGGTTGGCGTATGTGTTCTATTGCTTTTGATTCTATAATTTTGAATAAGGAATATTTCGAAAATTTATCAATAGCAGTTAGCACTAGCTTTCCTTCGGTAGAAAAAATATCTACATGAATTATTTCACCTGGATGTTTTGGTAAAGGTGTTGATTGTATTTGAACTTTGTTGGGATGGCGGTCGTACTTATTTTCCTTACAAATCGAGCAAAGTCTGGTAATTTTCTTAATTTTCCTCGACATGCTGGGGAAATAGTATTTGTCCAAAATCTGAACTTTGTTCTCGCGATCGTTTCTGTGAGCACGGTTGTGTGTGTCTATGATGATCTTACGTTGCTCCTCTTCGTTCTTAACGTCTTGAACTACGATCTGCGTGAATCGAATTCGATAAGTGCTAAAGTGCTCTGCGTAGATATTTTGTATCATTCCCATGATACGCTCTTGTGTCTTGATGCAATTAGTTACGGATGGATTTAGTCGTTTTTTTAGGATTTCAATAAGCATTGATTCGTTATAAAACGGTGAGGTGATGGTATGTCTATGGTATGTAGGGAATACAATTTCGAAAGTTTCACTATGAGGTGTACCTACTAAAAGGAAAATTTGGTTCTTAAAACAGTTAATTGGGGAGTCGACACTGAATATTAGATTATACGATGAGCTCTCATCGCTGTGAATTGTTGGAGTCATCGAGTTAATTTGTGTGGCAAAATTTTGCCTTGAAAGGGCGTCAGCAACTACGTTAGTTTTTCCGGGCTTGTATTGAAGCTCGTAGTCGTATTCTTCCAACAATGCCTTCCATCTTTTTAACTTGGTGTTATTGTTCTTATTACTCAGTGCATAAGTTAGAGGTTGGTGATCTGTATAGATGAGAACTTTCGCCGAACCGTAAAGGTAATTCCTGAGAGAGTTGAGAGCCCATACGATGGCTAGCATCTCCTTCTCATTAGTGGCGTAGTTTTCCTCTGTCTTACTGAGTGTCCTTGAAATGAACGTGATGGGTCTATTCTGTTGTGATAGAACGGCACTTATGGCAAAGTTTGACGCATCTGTAGTTAACTCAAATGGTTTTTTATAGTCGGGATAGGTTAACACTAAATCATCCGATGTCAAGGATCGCTTGATTTTCTCGAAGGCATCCTGGGCTTCTTTATTAAGATGGATGACCTTTTTGCTCGAGAGGTTTTTGGACAGGCGTCCATCCTCCCCCCTTAAAAGGGATGTCAGGGGTTTGGCAAGCTTTGCGTAGTCTCGGATGAATCTCCGATAATACCCTGACAGACCAAGGAAAGATCTTAATGCCTTTAGGTTGTTTGGAGCTGGGAAATTTTGAATAGCCTTGACTTTCTCAGGATTAGTTTTAATGCCTTCCGACGAGACTATAAATCCGAGGAACTCTACTTCCTGCTTATAAAACTCGCATTTGTCGAGCTGTACTTTGAGGTTTGCGTTGCTTAGGGTTTCAAAGACTTTACGAATATTCGCGAGGTGTGTTGCGAGATCTGGGCTGAAAATTATCAGGTCGTCGATATACACATAGCATATCTTTCCGATGAGGTCTCTAAGGATATCATCTAGAGCTCTCTGGAAAATTGCTGGTGCATTTTTCAGACCAAATGGCAGTCTGGTGAACTCGAATTTGCCGTTCTTTATTGAAAATGCAGTTTCTTCCATGTCCTCTTCTCTTAAAGGGATCTGGCGAAAACCACTCTTCAAATCAATAACGCTAAACCATTTGTTTTTTCCCAAATTTTAGAGTACGTCATTTATTTCGGGAATTGGGTACTTATCAGGGATCGTAATGGAGTTTAGTTTCCGATAGTCTATTACGACTCTGTACTTCTTTTTCCCAGACGCATCTGCCTTTCTGGGGACAATCCACACCGGTGAATTGTATGGCGATCTGGAGCGTCTTATGATGCCATCTTCCAAGAGTTTCTGGACTTGTTGTTCGACCTCGTCTTTGAGTGCAGCGGGATATGGGTAAAATTTGGAATAAACGGGAGAGTCCGAGGTGGTTCGGATCTCACCTTTGACTGTAGTGGTACACGTGAGCTTATTATCGGGATCGTCAAAGAGGATAGGGAATTCTTTTACTAGACTTTCAATATTAGATTTCTGTTGTGCAGTCATATGATCGGTACGAATAGCTATGGAATTTACGGATTCTGATATAAGTTGTTTGATTCTTACTTTAACGGAACCATCGACAACCATATAATTGCTTTTGATGTGTATGACAGCGGAAAGATCTTTTAGACTGTCATTACCAAGAATGCCATGAAACGATTTCAATCCAGGCATGAGGAAAAATTTAAGTTTTTTGTCGTTTAGACCAAAGAGATTGAGAAAGGTGTGTTCGCTGACTTTAATATTACCTCCAACAGAATTTGCAAAAAAGGGTTTTTCATTCGGTAAAGGGTTAATAACTAGACTTGGTTGAATATAATTTTTGTTCGACCCGGTGTCGATCAAAAATTTTAATATTTGACCATTCCTCGTCTTACATTCAAAGTATGGAAGAGAGGAATGATTCATTCTAAAAAATGGATATCATTAAACTTGGCACATTCGGTTTCAGCTTCCTGCGGGATGGAGTCCATGTATTCGTCAAGGGTTTGTAGATTCTGATTGTCCTCGTATTGAATACTCTGTTCGTATTGTTGCGCATCGGGTTCATGCTCCTCTCCAGTGTTTATGTGGAAATTCCTCTGCATCTTTGGTGGGTGAATTTGACGTGATGGCGGTCCGACTTGCCTTTTTGGTGCGGGGGGGCCAGTTCTTCTGCTGTGGTCGGTTCATATAATTCACGTTGTTTGTCCTTATTGTAGAGGCATCCATCGGCTCTGGTGGTGGTTGTAATCTTGGAGCTGGATTGTTCTGGGCGAAAGTGTTTGACCGGAACTGAGGTGCTACAGGTCTTGGGCCAGGATTATACTGCGGTGTAGTATTTGGTCTTATTGGATTATGCCATAATTGAGGAATAAATTGTTGTCTTGGTTGTGGTTGTGGATGTGGATTTACACGTCGTGGTGGAAGAGGTGGTGGCTGTTGCACCCTTCTCATACTGTTTTGTGCAGCCATAGCATAATGAGACCTAAAACTTTGGTTCTCAAGTTTTAGACACAGATGTAAGGCTTGAGGTAAGTCTACGGGTTCTCGAATACCGAGGAGCCGGGGCAAATCGCCTTTGAGACCTCTTACAAAGGTGTCCAAAGCCTTTTCTCTGTAGGTATGCATGAGCAAATTTAGCGCTTCTTCGCCAATACTCATGCTAGATATTTTATTAAGAATTAGAGAAAGATGGGCGTACACTTGTTGATAGAATTCGTGTACTGTAGAATTACCCTGTACCAGTGATGTCATCTGGTATTCTAAAGTGCCTAGGTCTCTCTTTTCTGCATAGTGTAGAGTGAGGCAACGTGTAATACAGTCCCAATTCAATGGCGTGTTATAGGATTCCAAAACGTGGTCCGCGTACCGACAATTTTGTTTCTAATGACATTTAATATGCCGAAGTATTTCGGAGAGCCTTTTATCGAATCATAGATTCTTAAAATTCTCTCCACGCTCTTCCGCCAAGAGCTAAATTCTCCGGGTTGGCCTGAGAATTCGCGTACTGATCTTACGACATCCGGAATTTTGTCAAGTTCAGCGAGATTTGCTCGTTGATCTTGGTTGATCGTTTGCTCAATTCCCGCGAACTGGTCTGAATTAGGGTTGATTATCGATTGGATAATCCTCCTACCTTCAGTTTCCAGTGTTTGTGAGACTATTGAAGTAATTAGTGAAGAAAGATTTGCAATATTCAGATTTTGGGGATTTGTGGGGTTAGGAGTATTTGGATTCGGGGCGCGAATATCGTTCGGATTGATAAGGATTGATAAGGACCGGAATTTCTTAGTATGTATTAAATGTGAGTTATAAAAATTCTATAGATTATTTACTAAAACTAGGCTTACATTATAAGTAGAAACATCGAGCGGCTGACACGTCGTATCTGCTACTCAGAGGCCTCGTTTCTCGAATGTTCCTTTTTTTGGCACTATTTGAGGGCCGTATGTTGAACGGTGGCACTGCTTGAGGGCCTTTCTCTTTACACTAACTTGAAGCTTCACTCACACCCTTGGCACTACTTGAGTGTGTTCTTCACTAGAATTTTTCACTAGGGTTTTTCACTAGGTTTTTTTCACTAGGGGTTTTTTTTTCACTTCACGTTCGCGAAGGGTTCGGGGACACAGGTTTTTCCGGCTTTCTCACTACTTTAGGGATACTCGTCGTTATTATTTCGCGGATGAATTTCACACTACTTGAGGGTTTTATTAGCTTCAACGCGCGATACCTGTGTCCCTGCTCGGGCGCCAATTAAAATCCTCCTTGTTGGGATTTTTTAAAAAAAATATCTTTATTATTCGGAATCTACTTAAAGACTGAACTGAACATTAAATTCGATTAATAATTACACCTAAGCTTAACCTACTGCATCAGCAGAACGACGCTCGCCGGCAGGTGAATATTGGGTTGCGCGTGTTGACCCAGACGTGCAATACAGGAATTTGAACTCGTGCAGCGCTGGTGTTGGATGGCTTGTGAACGATGGCTTGTGAACTTTCCCATCGTTAACTTATATAGAATATATAAAATATTTAAAATATGTAGAATATATATAACATATAGAATACATCGAAAACGTCGTTTTTGATGCTTCCGGCTTAGATAAACACGGTATATTCATTAATTGAATGAATTATCTTCACTCGGCATATCGGTTGAGCCCCCAATTTGAAGGATTTGCTTCCTTTTGTACTTTTTATTACGTTATAATTTAATGAGCTTGCACATTTGATAATGTTTCAGATTTATGATTTAACAAAGGTTTCGGTTTAGCGACCGACTACTTGGAGTTCTGTCAATCAACTGTTGATGATTGCTCTGGTAAACCTCGTGTCAGTTTGTCTGCCTGTATATGAGTGCGTTCGTTCGTTTAGTTAATTGTCCTGTCTCGTCGGTCGGTTGTAGGGTGATGTACCATTAGTTGGTAATTGTTTCATTCTGCTTAGACTTAAATGTCTATATCCATTAAGTGAACGAATATATAGAATATATAGAATATATAGAATATAAAGAATATATAGAATATATAGAATTTGATGCATTATAAGATACATTTTAACATTTTTGAGTAGAAACCCGTTGTATTTGCATTAAGTCTTCTTCTCCTTCTTCTTCCTGTGGCACTACAGTCCGGGTGGACCTGGGTTAAGACTAGATGGTTTGGAAAGAAATCAGTCGTAGTTGGTTCCTACGGCTTAGAATCACAGGTCTGTATCAATTAAGTGAGGGAATATTACATTCAAATCGTCGAATTTTTTTTTCGATTTAGACAAGACGGTTTGCGAAGAAAATCGTGATAATTGGTTCAGATATATAGAATATATAGAGTATATAGAGTATATAGAATATATAGAATATATAGAATATATAAAATTTATAAAATATATAGAATATATGGAATATATAGAATACATAGAATACATCGAAAAGGTCGTTCTTGATTCTTCCGGCTCAGATAAACACGGTATGCCCATTAATTGAGTGAATTATCTCCACTTGGCATCCCGGTTGAACCCCCAGTTTGTAGGATTTGCTTTTTTTTGTAATTAATCATCTTGCAGATTTGATAATGTTACAGATTTATGATTTTACAAAGTTTCGGCTTAGCGACGAACCACCTGAAGTTCTGTCAATCAACTGTCGATGATTGCCCTGAAAAACCTCGTGTCAGTTTGTCTGCCTGTATATGCGTGCGTTCGTTCGTTTTGTAAGCTGTCCTGTCTTGTCGGTCGTTTGTAGAGTGATGTGCCATTAGTTGGTAATTGGTTCATTCGGATTAGACTTAAATGTTTGTATCCATTTAGTGAACGAATATATAGAATAAACTGAATATATAGAATATATAGAATATATATAGTATATAGATTATATAGAGTATATAGATTATGTAGAATATTTAGAATATATAGAATGTATAGAATGTATAGAATATATATAATATATATAATTTATAGAATACATCGAAAACGACGTTCTTGAAAAGCATCGTATTTGGTTCTTTTGGTTTGCAATCAAAACGTGCTCGGATTTTCTGGCTAAGATAAGCTTAGTATGTATCTACCACTAAGTATGTGGATAATATTTTCGAATTTTAAATCTTGACGTGATATTAATATTTTTAACTTTAGCTTTATATTTAGCAAAATCGTTGTTTCTGGAGTCGACAGGTGCATACTGTATATCAATTTGATGCATCATAAGATACATTTTAACATTTTTGAGTGGAAACCCGTTCTATTTGCATTAAGTCTTCTTTTCCTCCTTTTTACTGTGGCACTACAGTCCGGGTGGGCCTGGGTTAAGACTAGATGGTTTGGAAAGAAATCAGTCGTAGTTTGTTCCTACGGCTTAGAATCACAGGTCTGTATTAATTAAGTGAGGGAATATTACATTCAAATCGCCGAATTTTGTTTTTCGATTTAGATAAGGCGGTTTGCAAAAAAAATCGTTGTTATTTTTTCATTCGGTTTAGACTTAAATGTCTGTATCCATTAAGTGAACGAATATATAGAATAAACAGAATATATAGAATATATAGAATATATAGAGTATATAGAATATATGGATTATATAGAATATATGGTATATATAGAATATATAGAATATATATATAATATATATAATATATAGAACAAATAGAATACATAGAATATATAGAATATATAGAATATGTGGAATATATAGAATATATAGTGTACTACCCGGCCTATCACACGCGGATAGTCAAAAAGTGTTTTGTTTCCTTTGCCTAATATCTTAAATATATTTCACAGTATTAATTACAAATAGCACAACACCTTTAGTCAACCTGTCGCTATAACTCACACTAATAGACTAACTTCATGATGCGCTCTACGCGCTCTCCGAAGGGCCGCGCTCGTGTCAGCTTCTCTGCCTGTAAGCGTGTGCGTTCGTTCGTTTGGTTAACTGTCCTGTCTCGTCGGTCGGTTGTAGGGTGATGTACCATTAGTTGGTAAATGATTCATTCGGTTTCGACTAAAATGTCTGTATCCATTAAGTAAACGAATGTATAGAATATAGAGAATATATAGAAGATAGAGAATATATAGAATATAAAGAATATATAGAATATATAGAATATAATGAATATATAGAATATATAGAATATATAGAATATATGAAATATATATAGAATATATAGAATATATAGAAAATAGAATATATTTATAGAATATATAGAATATATGGAATATATAGAATATATAGTGTACTACCCGGCCTATCACACGCGGATAATCAAAAAGTTTTTTATTTCTTTTGCCTAATATCTTAAATATATTTCACAGTATTAATTACAAATAGCACAACACACTAAGTCAACCTGTCGCTATAACTCACACTAATAGACTAACTTCATGATGCGCTCTACGCGCTCTCCGAAGGGCCAGTTGCAGTTCACCACATCCCTCCGTTGTTCTTGAGCTTCAGCTTCATCCTCAGCTTTATCAATGTGTGTTTCTTCCAGAACTGGGCTGGCCGTTTTGGGATCGCACTCAGGAGTTACCGATATAAGCGCAGGCCCTGTTTCTGTTACTGGAGCAACTGGAACTTTCTTCACATGGCTTATGTTTCGCCTGAAAATTTTATCATCTGATCGAACCGTCACTTCGTTGTTCCTCCGGTCGATTACCTCGAATTCGGTAGAGTTGAAAGTCGGTGTCAATTTGTTGTGAAGAACCACATTGCGGAGCAACACTTTATGAACAACTTGTATTTCACTGTCTCTCGCTGCGCATTCCTTATTAATTGTCACTTGTATTTTGATGTCCTTAATCTTTGGAAAAGGTTGAACTTCCTGTACTTGATAGATGTCTAAGCCCAGTTTTAACACCTTCAGCCGAATAGCTAGAGTAGGGTCCTTAACAACTCTTTCCCAGCATGAGAACGAAACTGCATTTTCGTCTCCTTGCGAACATTCCACAACATCGAAGAACTCTGATGTAGCAGTTCCCATTCATTCTCTCCCAGCAAATTTAATCGTGAGCCTGAGTCGATGACCATCAATATCTTACATCTTTCGATAATACAATCAATTTCAGCGTTTGCTGTTGAGCACCTATCCTCTTCTACTTGAAATCAATCATGCTCCCTCGATTGAGATCTCTGGTTCCCTTGATGGTTTTCAAGTTCTTACTCTACATTTCGATGTTTGATGGACCAGGTCTACGGCGATTAATTTTTGCGTTTACCTTTTCCTGTCTTGCATTTTAGCGCGAAATGAGTAAGGTAGCCACATTTCCTGCAATTTTTGCTTTTCACTTGGCACAAGTAGCTGTTTCCCGTATGACCATGTCGCCCACATCTTATGCAATCTTGGCTTCATTTGAAAATGTTTGACCTATTGACCGCAATTCTATTAATATTACTTGTTGTTTGGTTTATCTGTTCGTGAGCTTGACACATTTTTAGTACTTTATCAAGTGAATACTCCTTTTCAAGCAGACGCCTCTTCAAATCTTTTGGAGTCAAGTCATTTATTATTTTGTCTTTGAGGTTTATTTCTCGACTCTGTTCCTCGCTTTGCCCAAAAGAAAATTTTCTTGTCTGGTTCTTCAATTTAAGGATGAAATTGTTTAAGTCTTCTCCTTCTTCTGGCTTAAGCGACCGAAACAGACGCCCCTCAAAGGTGGAGTTCCTCTTTCTCAACAAGGGCCCCGGGGATATTGAAGATAACTTCCTGCAATTGGGACCCCCCAAAGTGTAACAACTTACTCTTCTTCTTAGCTGCGTCAGTGATTTCCTCCGACTCTAAATATAGTGAAAATGAGCGAAACCACTTCCCTCATTCTCAACGAATGAATTCTTTATCAATCGTCTCACAAAGAAACGGTCTTATCCCACTGTCATTCATTATTAAGTATTAATAACTTTTGCCGCCAAGTTAAGATACCTGCTCCGCTTTTGATCTGTTTGGTAAGGAACACAATTGAATGTGATTTTTTTTTTGTTTACTCGTTTAACAACTGAATATAATAGCTTTCTTTCTCACCTTAGCACAATTGAATGTGTGGTCTGTGTGTTTATCTTTCTCTATATCTCTCTCTCTCTTTCTTTGCACAATTGAATGTGGAGACCATCTCTCTCTATCTCTCTCTTTGCACAATTAATTGTGAGTCAATTATCAACCTGTTCAAACAGGAATTTATTTACAATTGAATGTAATCCTCTCTTCTCAACGTTATGTGGGTACTTACTGTCAATTTGATTTTGTAGTATCTTAGTTTTTTCTTATTCTTTTTTTCTACCTCGTCGCCAAATGTACTACCCGGCCTATCACACGCGGATAATCAAAAAGTGTTTTGTTTCCTTTGCCTAATATCTTAAATATATTTCACAGTATTAATTACAAATAGCACAACACACTAAGTCAACCTGTCGCTATAACTCACACTAATAGACTAAATTCATGATGCGCTCTACGTGCTCTCCGAAGGGCCAGTTGCAGTTCACCACATATAGAATACATCGAAAACGTCGTTCTTGATTCTTCCGGCTAAGATAAACACGGTATATCCAGTAATTGAATGAATTATCTTCACTTGGCATTCCGGTTGAGCCCCCAATTTGTAGGATTTGCTTCCATTTGTACTTTTTATTATGTTACAATTTAATGAGTTTAAAGATTTGATAATGTTACAGATTCATAATTTTACAAAGGTTTCGGTTTAGCGACAGACCTCTTGGAGTTCTATCAATCAACTGTCGATGATTGCTCTGGTAAACCTCGTGTCAGCTTCTCTGCCTGTGTACGTGTGCGTTCGTTCGTTTAGTTAACTGTCCTGTCTCGTCGGTCCATTGTAGGGTGATGTACCATTAGTTGGTAAATGGTTCATTCGGTTTAGACTTAAATGTCTGTATCCATTAAGTAAACGAATATATAGAATATGAAGAATATAAAAAAGGTATATCCATTAATTGAGTGAATTATCTTCACTCGGCATCCCGACTGAGTCCCCAATTTGTAGGATTTGCTTCCTTTTGTACTTTTTATTATGCCACAATTTAATGAGTTTACAGATTTGATAATGTTTCAGACTTATGATTTTACAAAGGTTTCGGTTTAGCGACCGACCACTTGGAGTTCTGTCAATCAACTGTCGATGATTGCTCTGGTAAACCTCGTGTCAGCTTGTCTGCCTGCAATGTGTGCGTTCGTTCGTTTAGTTAACTGTCCTGTCTCGTCGGTCGGTTGTAGGGTGATGTACCATTAGTTGGTAAATGGTTCATTCGGTTTCGACTTAAATGTCTGTAACCATTAAGTAAATGAATATATAGAATATAAATAATATATAGAATATAGAGAATATATAGAATATAAAGAATATATAGAATATATAGAATATATTGAATATATAAAATATATACAATATATAAAATATATGAAATATATATAATATATAGAATATATAGAATATATAAAAAATCGAATATATAGAATTTATAGAATATATAGAATATATAGAAAATATAGAATATATAGAATGTATAGGATATATGGAATATATAGAATATATTGAATATATAGAATATACAGAATATATGAAATATATACAATATATAGAATGTATAGAATATATAGAATAGAATATCTAGAATATATAGAATGTATAGAATACATCGAAAAAGTCGTTCTTGATTCTTCCGGCTAAGATAAACACGGTATATCCATTAATTGAGTAAATTATCTTCACTTGGCATCCCGGTTGAGCCCCCAATTTGTAGGATTTGCTTCCTTTTGTACTTTTTATTATGTTACAATTTAATGAGTTTACAGATTTGATAATGTTGCAGATTTATGATTTTACAAAGGTTTCGGTTTAGCGACGGACCACTTGGAGGTCTGTCAATCAACTGTCGATGTGTAAGTTGGCTCTAGAGGGTAAGACTTTTTATATCAAGTATAAAGCTCCCCAAGTACATACCGTGCATTGCTTGACAATTAACGGATTTAGTTTCTTAAAAGAGAAGTTAGCGGCATCGAGCGCTGACTGTTATAAGTACACCCCCAGAGGAGAAAAACCACAGACACTGCTCCTTAAAGGCATTAATCCCTCCACTGACCCGAAGGTCCTCCTCAACAAGCTGCGCCAAGTTGAGAGCGACGAGGTCCATTTCATAGGGGTTAAGCCTTTTATTACTGCGGCAGCGAAGGCAAAGAATAAGGCACTTCCCTTCTTCTTAATACAGGTATCCGTTTTATAGGTGGTCTGAGTGTTAAATGGGAAAAATTGAACAAGACTGTCCAGGTACTTCAATGTGCGAGGTGCAGAAGGCTAGGGCATGTCACGGAGAACTGGAATATGGAGTTCCGCTGCGCACGATGCACTTTCAGCCACAACAAAGGGGAATGCCGTTTGGGTACGCATGAAGCCGAGGATAAGGCGCTCTTCCAATGTGTACTCTGCGGAGCAAACGGACACCCCGCAACCTATTTGGGGTGTCCAAGAATCAAAGAACTCCGTCAGAGAGTAAAAGAAGTAAGGAATGACAAAAAGGTAGCAGCTAGGCCAATAGTTCGAGCTGTAACTACCACTGTTACACCGGCCATCTCCGACGCTTAAATGGTGTCAGGCAGAGAACCGGTACAACGGACAGCGCCGAAGGTTGCCCCGGCTCCAATGGCCAGGCAACCCGAGGTAGAGCCCTCCATAAGGGACGTAATGTCCTCCATTCAGTCGATGCAAGCGCAGATGATTGCCTTGCAGACACAGATGGTCGAATTACAGACAAGTTTCCTTGCGTAGACGGCTAGAGTAGATTTCCTCTTCTCTCAGCTGCCCGCAGACAAACGCGCACAGATATAATGGGCTCATGCGAGGTATAAACCCTTAAGATCCTGGCAGTGAATGTAAATTCCCTAATAAAGATCGAACGAAAACTAACGCTCTCTAACTTGCTAGCGAAACTAAGCTAAACCAGACGCGCATACTCAGGTACAAAAATTACCATATAATCAGAAGAGATCGACCCCAATCCACTCGAAGTGGCGGTGTCGCCCTCTTGATTAAGAAGAATATTTATCATAAGGTCGTGTATAGCAAAGTGGTACGTAGATTCAGTGTGCTAGAAGCATCCATCGCACGCATCTCTCTCCAAGGTGAAAAGAAGCTGTTTGTGATCGCTGCCTATGCATCCGAACCTTAAAACCCTAACTTTCTTTCGGAGCTCGAGACTCTCTTCAATAGCCTCCGCTTAAATTCGGAAGAGAATTATTATATTTTAGCCGGAGATTTGAATACCAAACACGGTGAATGGGGTAATAATGTTCCAAATGAGAGAGGAAACGCCCTCTTAGAGTGGATGGAACAGAACAATATCGAGTTCAGGTTAGATTTGCTTGCAACCGATAGACCATCTTTTCCTAGAAGCGGGTTCTATCTGGATGTCATGCTAATCGACAGACGACTGACGATACGTAACGTGGAGCGACGCACGAGGAACTGTTTAACTACGGTCGAGTATGACAGAAGAATATGTCCAAAGGCATCCTTATAATTATAATAAGGTGCCCTGGACACGTTTTTCTAGAGCCTTAGCCAGAGAAATAAGTTCGAGTTTGATCAATCATCCTACGAACAGAAACCTAACGAACGAAGAGGTTGATGGGTACCTCACACAAATGGACGAAGTCATCAAACGTGTTGACGATTCCGAAGGTGTCACAAACCGATTTCGAAATTCTGAAATCGATGTACTTCACGTGCAAAAAAGTAGACTTCTATCAAAGCTTAAACTCTTGTATATACGGTTTACAGATCCACAGAATGCAGAGATTCGCTCTCTGAAGTCACAGATCAAAGTACTCAAACAGTTAATACGACAAAATTACAGTCTAGCTGCAAGCTTGCATTGGGGCAATAAGATTCGGGCTGTAAGATCTAACAACCCGAGTATGTTCCCGCAAGTAAATAAAATCTTCCGGAGGAGAGATCATAACGACATTCAGTGCGTCCGACTTGACAGAACAACAGACAACGCCAACTTACTTACGTCAGTTGGCAGCGATCCAGATGGGGAAGTGCTTGACAACGACTTCTTCGCAGTGGAAGATCCCCAAAAGAAGGTTAATGCAATTGGTGCTGTTTTCCAGAAATTGTACACGGTCAACGAGACTCGTAGTCCGAATCACGATCAGGAGAGCACAGCCTTGCTGAAACATTTCTACCTTCGGAATAAAATAAGTCAATGGCGATCCGAGAATCCTGGTTTTACCAGATGCAGTGACGATCTTTTGGCAAATAATGCCGTCGCCGATGATGGAAACAACTCCATCCTTATTTCGAAAGATGAACTCCAGGGTATTTTCAACTCACTAAAGAATAAGAAGTAAGTGGGAATCGATGGGATACCAAATATTGTTCTGCGCCATCTACCCTTTGAAGCGGTTGATTTATACACAACACTGTTTAACAATGCGTTGAGTAATGCATATTACCCGAAGCATTGGAAAACAGCTGTAGTACAGCCAATTCCGGGACAAAGACACCTCCATCCCGACAAATCTCCGGTCTATAAGTCTTCTTCCGTGCATAAGCAAGGTATTCGAGAAGATAGTCATTAGAGCCCTGAAAGAATGGGTTGAGGAAAAACAAATAATACCGGAAAACCAATTTGGCTTCAGGGCGGGGCACGACACCATTCATGCCGCGTCTAAATTGGTTTCCAACATACAGTGGAATAGAAAAAAGACAAAGTGTACAGGCGCCTGCCTGATCGACATGGAGAAGGCATTCGACTGAGTATGGTTAGAAGGTCTCTTCTTTCAACTACTGTGTTCCATATAAAAAATGGGCTGCAACAAGGAGCTGTTAGTTCTCCGATCTTATTCAGTATATTCACTAGCGATCTCATAGGTTCTATGCCTAACATCATAGCGTTTGCCGATGATCTAATCGCGTACAGATCAGGTCCGAAAGTAGAGGTAATAAATGTCTTGTTGCAACGCGACTTCGATACAATTCAACGATTTTGCGACGACTGGAAGTTGAAAATCAGCGACCAGAAGTGTGAAACTATCCTTTTCAGAACCCCGCTGTCCAGGGCCTCAAGGGACACGAAAATGAGCTGGCGCAAGTTCGGCATAGTTGATGCACAAGGACGACCATTAGCTGTAAAAAGTGTAGTCAGATATCTAGGCATTTGGTTGGTCCAGTATCTGTATGGTGGTGGTATAGATACAGCTCTGACCAGAGCTAAGAAGGCCTTCGCTATGGCAAGAGGGCTGTTTTACAGCAGTCAACTTGACACCAGAGTGAAGGTCATTTGCGACATGGCCCTCATTCGGCCAATTATGGTCTATGGTTGCCCTGTGTGGTTCAACGTGAGTCCTTCCCAGATGGAAAAGATGAGGGTGTTCGAGAGGCAGTGTCTTCGGGCCTGTCTTCGTTTATATCGAACACCAGAATCCCAGTACAAGAAATTCTACCCCAACGAGGTTATGCACAACGAGGCAAACCTTATAAGGGTAAATAATTTTATTATCAAGTTGATACGAAGTCACACTGCTCGAGGTATGGCTTCAACCAACAGTCCGATCTTTGGGGCTTACTACCCGAATGAAATGTGCCATGAACGGGTACGTCTTAACGGCTTTGTTCCGCCTGAAGTTCAAGGGTTATGTTTTTAGGCTAATTTCATTCTTTATAGTCTTAAGTTAAAGTTAAGTTTTAGGTTTATTTTTTTATTTATTTAGGGTTTTCATTTAGTTTTTAGGTTAAGAAAAAAATGTTACCAAGAATTCCAGTTTTTTTTCAAATTTTCTTGGAGGAATTAAAAAAAAACATGTTATTAGTTTTAGGGAATGAATTAAAAATGTACAAGAGGCCGAAAGGCATAAATTAAAATCCTAGATTAGCGTAGAGTACTCATGAAGAGTCAGTAAGTTAGAATTAAGATCAGTAGATTGTATTATTGGTAAGCTAGCCTTAAGTCTTTTTGTGTAGCATTTAAGGAACTGAATCTAAAAATAAAAATACATTGAAATATTGAAAAAATTGCTCTGGTAAACCTCGTTTCAGTTTGTCTGCCTGTATATGTGTGCGTTCGTTCCGTTAGTTAACTGTCCTGTCTCGTCGGTCGGTTGTAGGGTGATGTACCTTTAGTTGGTAATTGGTTTTAGACTCAAATGTCTGTATCCATTAAGTAAACGAATATATAGAATATATAGAATATGTAGAATATATAGAAATATAGAATACATAGAATATATAGAACATATAGAATATAAAGAATACATAGAATATATAGAATATATAGAACATATCGAATATATAGAACATATAGAATATGTAAAGTATATAGAATATATATAATATATAGAACACATCGAAGAAGTCGTTCTGGAAATGTATCGTATTTGGTTCGTTTTGTTTAGATTAACTACCCTGTATCCATTGTGGGAGCGAATATTAAATTCAAATTATAAAATCTTGCAATCAAAACGTGCTTGGATTTTCTGGCTAAGATAAACTTAGTAAGTATCTACCACTTAGTATGTGGATAATATTTTCGAATTTTAAATCTTGACGTGATATTAATTTTTTTAACCTCGAGACGACAGGTGTATACTGTAGTTCAATTGATGCATTATCAGATACATTTTAACATTTTTCAGTAGAAACCGGTTGTATTTGCATTGCGAAGAAAATCGTGATAATTGGGTCAGATAATAATAATAATAATAATTGAGTGGCACTACAGCCCATAACGGACCAGGGCCTAGCTTCTACAACAACTACTCGTGTTGTGCATGCTTTTGTTCTTCACGAGTAGAAGGGACCTACAGTTTTTTGCCGATTCCGAACGGCGAGATTTGAGAAGCTTTCCATAGACAATTAATACTCTTTGAGTGTTGTCAGCAACTCGAAAGAGGTGGTGCCGTGAAAAAATGCTAGGTGTCCCGTCCGGGAATCGAACCCAGACTTTCTGCGCCGCAGTCGATGCACTTACCACTGCGCCACGGCGACCACTGGGTCAGATATATAGAATATATAGAGTATATAGAATATATAGAATATATAGAATATATAGAATACATAGAATATATAGAATATATACAATATATAGAATATTCAGAATATATACAATATATAGAATATACAGAATATAGAGAATACATAGAATATATAGAATATATTGAATACAAAGAATATATAGAATGTATAGAATACATAGAATATAGGACACATAGAATAGGTAGAATACAGAATACATTGAAAACGTCTTTGTTGGGCCTTCCGGCTTAGATAAACAAGCCGCAATTAATTGAGTGAATTATCTTCTTTTGCCACCCCGGTTGAGCCCCCAATTTGTAGGATTTGCTTCCTTTTGTACTTTTTATTATGTTACAATTTAATTAGTTTACAGATTTGATGTTACAGATTTATGATTTTACAAAAGTTAATTTAGCGACCGAACACTTCTCAGTTTGCATGCCTGTATATGTGTGCGTTCGTTCGTTTAGTTAACTGTCCTGTCTCGTCGGTCGGTTTTAGGGTGATGTACCATTAGTTGGTAATTGGTTCATTCGGTTTAGACTTAAATGTCAGTATCCATTAAGTGAACGAATATATAGAATATAGAGAATATATAGAATACATAAAGTATAAAGAAAATATAGAAAATATAGAATATATGGAATATATAGAATATGCAGAATATATAGAATATATATAATATATAGAATATACAGAATATATAGAATATATAGAATATATAGATCATATGGAATATATAGAATATATGGAATATATAGATATGGAATATATAGAATATATAAAATATATAGAATATATAGAATATATGGAATATATAGAATATATAGTTTTGTTTCTCTTGTAACTATTATTTATAAAAAAATACACAAAACATAAATTCAGTTTATTTTTTTTTGGTCTTGCCGTCAAGACTGCCGAACTTACACTACTCCGTGATTCTTACCGATCGTCTTTCTGAGGAGACGATGATAGAGCTGTTGTACTCTTTTTGAGGCATTCCTCAGCACATTAGTGTTTTGCTGAGAAAACATCACGTCTGCTGACAAATGCCTTTTTAAATTTATGTATGTTTGGGTGTATATAATAATAATAATAATAATATGTGACACCTCCCGCCATAAGTTTTTGGTCCAGCAAAAACGAAATCAATCTTAATATTTCAAGAGAGTACAGATATGTAATATATAACACAACTCAGTTTAATAATAACAATTCAATATAACCGTAAAATAATAGTAATTATAACAATTTTTTTTTGCATGTATATCTGTTAATAATACAACATGTAAGTCTTGATATATTTTATTTTTTTTTATATAAATACATTTGCTTGTTCTTGTATTTCTTAATTAATATAATGTAAATTTTTATTATATATCATAACAATAAATTGTAGGTAGTAATCTTCGTTTAATTGGGAAGGTTCTTGTTGGTATTAAAACTTTCTTTTTCTTTGTTTTTCACAATACTTGGTTAATCTTTGATTACTCGTGTCATAGGTATAATTACCATCCACTACAAACTTATCTAATCTCTTATATTTTGGTTTACATTTTGAAATGTTCCTACTTTTTACAATACCTTTACATAATTTGTTATAGTCATTTCTGTTTTTGTTCTTTCCTTTTTTTGCATTTCATACTTAGTTGCTAGCTAGTATATCATTTTTGTCGAAGTTTTTATTTACAAAGTCAATAGGTCTTAGCTTGGTAGTTGAGTGTTATTATATATTATAATGTTAAACATTTTTTCATCTAAATGACCGAAATGAGTTTGATTTTTATCTGCCTCGATTAGTCTCAAATGCTTAAGATTTCCATGCAATCGTTCTTCGTCTGAGTTACCTGTTTTATTGTATGGAGTTGTTTGGTGAAAAGTAATGCCATTGTCTTTTCAATACTGTTCGACGGCACCGTGAATAATGCATTTTTCGCCATCAGAAACCAGCTTTCTCATTTTACCTAAATAAATTAATCTTTCTTTAATAGCATTTATAATGGATATCCAAGTTCTGTCCTTAAGTTTGTGAATGGTGGCATGCTTCGAACATTTATCAATCATTGTTAGGTACATAATATTTCTACAAGGATACCAGATGTCCATTTGTAATACTCGTATATCGTTAAAATTTGTAGGTGATTCTGTATGCTTATATCTATATATTTGGTTAATAACTGCATGTATAATTTTGAGGATATGAGGGTAATAATATAGTTGCTTAAGTTCATGAAATACTTCAGAAATGTCCCTATGATTCTTTTTTAAATGTTCTTCTTTTATAATCGTAAGCATTTTATTTTTATCAGTGATATCTTCCAAATTAGTACAACTTCATTTCTGTGCACCTCAGGGTACCGATAACTTTTAGTATAAATAGGTTTTGAAATTTAAGAAAGAGCTGTGTATCTTTACAATAAACGCATATAAGTCCCTTTTCATTAATAAATCTTTTCATTATTCTTAATAAATTACTATATTTTGTTACATTTAAATAATTTTTGCATTTCTTGTTAACTATTTTTGTAAAAGTTTTTTCCTTGTCGCTTGTATTTGAAAAAATTTTATTTTTGTAGATATTGATTGCCTTTTCTGTTATAAGTATACACTGTAAATTGTCCTCAAATGCACGATGTATCGTCGCATCCGTGGACATGATATCATCATCATTGTTACCGATACATTCATTGTTATTTAATTCGTAAGTATCAGAATCGTTGCCATCATTTGCTTGCTTTTCATATTTGCCAAGTTGCTCACTACCAATAAGTCGGCTTAGTCCGTCGGCTACATGGTTATATTTTCCTTTGATATACTTAATTGTGAAATTGTACTCGCCAAGTAGCATCTTCCAGGGGGCATGGGCCTATGCACACGAGGCAATGTCCTTGATCGCGCTCAACATGGCGAGCTGCCAAGACTATCCTCGTCCGTGCATAGGTCAAGTTGACATACAGCCTCCCAGTGGCGCCCCCTGGATAGCCATCACAGCATCCGTTGTGTGGTGAACCAATGTATGCAGCGACTGCTACAGGGAGAGAAGGCAGCGCCTATTCGGATGCGGATTTGTTGTTCGAGGCAGACTTAGGCAAAAAGTCATAAGCTACGATCCCGTAAGCGAACGCCTCATGACAATCCGCATTAAGGCTAAATTCGGGAACATCAGCCCGATATGCGCTCACGCCCCGACAGAAGAGAAGGATGACAACAGCAAGGATGAGTTCTATGATCTCCTAGAAAGAACATACGATCGATGCCCCAGCTATGACACCAAGATCGTTCTAGGAGATTTCAATGCTCAGCTGGGGAAAGAGGACATCTTTGCTGGCGTCATCGGGAAACACAGCCTGCACGACACGACTTCCGGAAACGGACTCAGGCTGCTGGACTTCGGCGCGGGGCGGAACCTCTCTATGAGCAGTACGCGGTTCCCACATCGCAACATCCATAAAGGAACCTGGCGATCCCCTGATCAATCAACCGTCAACCAGATTGATCACGTTGCGATCGACGTCAGACACTCCTCCAACATTCTCGATGTCCGAACATTCCGAGGCGCTAACATCGACTCGGATCATCACCTTGTTGTAGCCAAGGTAGGAACCCGGATATCGAGAGAACAACGGAGTCGAGATAGTCCGAAACGGTTTGACGTCGGAAAGCTACAATCGCAACAGGTCGCTGGGATCTTTGCCGACCGAGTCTCCCTGAAACTCTCCCAAAGTTCGACGCTGCCTGCACTAACAATAGAAGAAGAATGGAAACGTTGTCAAAAAGCCATCAAAGAAGCTGCCACTGATGTGCTGGGTTTCACGCCACCACCTAGAAGGAACCCATGGTTTGACAACGAGTGCAGGCAGGCACATGCAGCCAAACAGGAGGCCTACCAGGCAACGCTGCATCGGACAACGAGAGCTGTTCGTGAGCTCTACGAACAGAAAAGAAGGGAAGAGAACCGGCTTCTCAGAAGGAAAAAGAGAGAGCATGAAAAGCGTGCGGTCTAAGAGATGGAGAGATGTTATGGCAGGAATGAAGTCCGAAAGTTTTACCGAAAGGTGAAACAGCTTAAACGGCGATGACAGTCCAAATCCCGCTGTTAGGCAGAATGTTCCACTTAATTTGGACGATGATAGATAAGAATTCCGTCCCCCCGACTTAGACGAGGTCAAGATAGCAATATCGAGACTGAAGTCAAATAAAGCTGCTGGAGCGGATGGACTGTCCGCAGAACTGTTCAAAGCGGCTGGGGATGACCTTGGTTGGGCGCATGCACCAGCTCATCTGTAAGATATGGTCGGAGGAAAGCATGCCCGATGAGTGGAATCTCAGCGTCGTCTGTCCGGTCCACAAGAAAGGAGACCCCTTCGACTGCGCCAACTATCGAGGGATAAGTCTCCTTAACATCGCATACAAGATCCTCTCTGCCGTATTGTGTGAACGCCTGAAACCGTTTGTCAACAACGTGATTGGTCCTTATCAGTGTGGTTTCAGGCTAGGGAAGTCCACCATCGACCAAATCTTCACACTACGGCAGACCCTGGAAAAGACCCAAGAAATGCAAATCGACACTCACCACCTATTCGTCGATTTCAAGGCCGCGTATGACAGTGTGCATAGAGACGAGCTATACAGTGCCATGTCTAGTTTTGACATTCCTACCAAACTCGTCAGATTGTGTAGGATGACGATGGAGAACTCTCGCTGCTCCGTCAAGGTCGGGAACGAACTCACCGAAACCTTCAATGTCACAAAAGGTTTTAGACAAGGCGACGCACTGTCATGTGACTTTTTTAACATCATCCTGGAGAAGATCGTGCGTAACTCAGAGGTCAACACCAGAGGTACGATCTTCCAAAAGTCAGCTCAATTGCTAGCTTACGCCGACGACATTGACGTGATTGGTCGAACACAGCGAGCCGTCAATGATGCGTTTGCTGGCATTGAAGCGGAAGCGGCTAAAATAGGTCTGGTGGTAAATGAGGGCAAAACGAAGTACATGCTGTCATCAAGGAAGGACACACAACATCGGCGTCTCGGACCGAGCGTCACACTAGGCAGCAGAAACTTCGAGGTAGTCAAGGACTTCGTCTACCTCGGCTCCGCAGTAAACAGGGACAATAACACCAGTACCGAAATCAAACGCAGAGTCACTCTTGCCAATCGCTGTTTCTTTGGGCTCAAGAGGCAATTGAGTAATAAAGCCCTCTCTCGAAAGACTAAGCTTGCTTTATATAACACCTTAATCATCCCAGTCCTACTTTATGGCGCGGAAACTTGGACACTACTTAAAGCGGATGAGGATGCCCTTGGTCTCTTCGAGAGAAAAGTTCTGCGCGCGATTTTTGGTCCTGTTTGCGTTGATGGCATCTGGAGGAGAAGATTCAACCACGAACTGTATGGGCTGTACAGCGGCATGAGCCTAGTCAAGCGTCTACGGATACAACACTTAAGATGGCTAGGCCATGTAGAGCGTATGAACACCACTGCTCCGGCCCGAAAAGTCTTCGAATCTGAGCGATTGGGACAACGCAACAGAGGACGGCCCAGGATAAGGTGGCGCACACAAGTGGAGAAGGACCTCCAACTTGGAGTGCGCAACTGGCGGCAGCTGGCGAAGGATCGTGCTGGCTGGAGAGGCATGTTGGTTGAGGCCCAGGTCCACCCCGGACTGTAGCGCCACAAGAACAACAACAACAAGTAGCATCTTCCAGCGCTGCAACTTCATATTGGGATTTTGTAGGCTATTTAGCCAAATAAGTGGTTTATGGTCAGTTTGAATGGTAAATTTCCTGCCAAAGAGATAAGTATGAAAATATTTAACTGACCAAACAATCGCTAAGAGTTCCTTCTCGATGATTGAATAGCGGATTTCGTGGTCGTTTAGTGTGCGAGATGAAAAACAGACAGGTCGATTATTTTGGCTTAGGACAGCGCCTAATGCGAAATTTGATGCATCCGATGTTAAAATGAAGTCTTTACTAAAATCTGTATTTTGAAGTATCGGTTGAGACATAACCAAAATTTTTAATTTATTAAAAGATTCTAAATATTCAGAATCACTGGTTTTAATTGCAATTTTGGCGTAATCCGGAACAAACTTCCGGTAATATCCGGTTATACCGAGAAAGGACTTTATTTCCTTCTGATTACGAGGGAGTGCTATTTGCTGTATAGCTACTATTTTCAGTGGATCTGGTTTTATGCCACCTTCCGTAATTACGTGGCCTAAAAATTTCGTTGATTTTTCTCTAAAATTGCATTAGTGTATTTGAACTTTCAAGTTAGCTTCAAACAAGCATTGAACAACTTTTTTTATCGAACATAAATGTTCATCTAATGAGGTGGAAAATATTAGAATATCGTCCAAATATACAATACATATCTTATTGATGAAATCCTTGAGGACGTTATTCATAAGACGCTGGAATGTTGCTGGGGAATTCTTCAATTCGAATGGCATACAAGTAAACTCATAATGACCATCGGGATTTGAAAAGGCCGTTTTGTATCTGTGATCTGCCATTCGCCAGATCATTTGTTGTGAAATATTGGCATCTTCCCAGCTTGTCGAATAACAAATCAATATTTGGAAGTGGAAATTTATCGTCAATGGTAATATCGTTTAGTTTTCGATAATCGATAACGATTCTCCACTTCTGCTCGTTTGAATTATATATTTTTTTGGGTACAACCCATATTGGTGCGATATAGGGAGAAATACTGTTGACAATAATGCCCTGGTCAAGCATTTCTATAATTTGTCTGTCAACTTCATTTCTGTGCACCCCAGGGTACCGATAACTTTTAATATATATTGGTAAATCATTTTTTGCTATTATCCTATGTTTTATATTACTAGTAAATGTTAATTTATCTTTTTCGTTGTAGAAGATACCCTTGAAAGATTTCAAAAGGGTTTTTATTTTTAAAATATCTTTTTGTTGTAAGTGAGAAGCAAAGGTAATGTTATGAAAATTATTATTTTCGACTTCATTATTGAATACATTATGTGAATCATCAACATAACATTTAAAATAATATTTTTCTTCATATTCGTTAAGAAAAATGGGTAATTTTGCGTTATCTGTGATCAATAGCCTCTATCTGTAACTTATAATAGATTTTAGTGGTACAAGAATATTATTCCCAATTATGCCCTGCTCTACTGTACCATTACAACGACAAAGCACGATGTTGTCAAGAAGTTCATTAACCGATGTCGATTCACCATGAGCTCTTTCCAAAATTCCTTTAAGTTCAATCCAACTTTCTATTTGGCTATGCTTTAAAGTGGTATCTCTAGCTTTGTGGATTAGTCTGTCTTGTATGTAACTCAAAATTATACCTTTTAAATGAATATCTAAAGTTTCAATTAACGGAACAAGTGCGTCTATTCTATTTATGAAATCAACGAAATTTTTTTTGTTGCCATCAAATGGCTGAATATTTGCAATACATTTAACAAGCATTTCAAAAACCTCCATTGTTAAGAAAAAGAGAAATGATAATAATAATACCAATGATAATAATGATGATAACGATTAAAACAAATATAATTCTTATATAACTAAGATGTTTTAAGATATCTTAAAGGTAACTGTAAATATTTTAAAATAAAAAAGGTTTTCTTAATTTCACGCACCGGTTTCTTATTTCCTAAAGTTGTTTGTATGATGTTGATATGTGCCGTAATTTTCACATTCACGTTCACAATTATTTTGAAATAATTTATTTTGATTGCTCTTGTTTGCTATTTTTAACTTTTTTCCTTTGTAATGTATTTTTTTTCCAATTTTAAATTTCACTTATATTTCTTATACATTAGGTAGGTATTTGCTCTAGTTGAGTTTTTACATTTCTTTTTTCTTAACAATTTGCTTCACACTTGTGTTTTCACTGTTTTGTTTTTTCTTACTACTGTTATCACTTTAATTGTACAGGCAAGCTCGTAAGGCCTTAAGTTTCCGACTGCGCCAGTTTTGTTACTCTTGTTACTATTATTCATAAAAAAAATACACAAAACAACTCTTTAGAAAATTCAGTTTATTTTTTTGGTCTTGCCACCAAGACTGCCGAAATTACACTACTCCGTGACTCTTACCGATCGTCTTTCTGAGGAGACGATGATAAAGCCGTTGTACTCTTTTTGAGGCATTTTTCAACACATTAGTGTTTTGCTGAGAAAACATCACTGACAAATGCCTGCTGACAAATGCCTTTTTACATATATGTATGTTTGGGTGTATATAATAATAATAATAATAATATGTGACAATATAGAATATATAGAATATATTGAATATATGGAATATATAGAATATATAGAATGTATAGAATTTACAGAATATATAGAACATATTGAATATATAGAATATGTAGAATATATAGAAATATAGAATACATGGAATATATAGAATATGTAGAATATATAGATATATAGAATTTATAAACATATAGAATATATAGATTGTATAGAATATATAGAGTATATATAATATATATAAAACATCCAAAACGTCGTTCTTGAAAAGCATCGTATTTGGTTCTTTTTGTTTAGATTAACTAGTCTATATCCATTGTGGGAGCGATTATTCAATTCGAATTATAAATATAATTATAAATAATATAAATCTTGCAATCAAAACGTGCTTGGATTTTCCGGCTAAGATAAACTTAGTAAGTATCTAGCACTAAATATGTGGATAATATTTTCGAATTTTAAATCTTGACGTGATATTAATTTTTTTAACCTTAGCTTTATATTTACCAAATCGTTGTGGCACTACAGTCCGGGTGGACCTGGGTTCAGACTAGATGGTTTGGAAAGGAAACAGTCGTAGTTGGTTCCTTCGGCTTAAAATCACAGGTCTGTATCAATTAAGTGAACTAATATTACATTCAAATCGTCGAATTTTGTTTTTCGATTTAGATAAGACGGTTTGCGGAGAAAATCGTGATAATTGGTTCAGATATTACAAAGGTTTCGATTTAGCGACCGACCACTTGAAGTTTTGTCAATCAACTGTCGATGATCGCTCGGGTAAACCTCGTCTCAGTTTGTCTGCCTGTATATGTGTGCGTTCGTTCGTTTAGTTAACTGTCCTGTCTCGTCGGTCGGTTGTAGGGTTATGTACCATTAGTTGGTAATTGGTTCATATGGTTTAGACTTAAATGTCTGTATCCATTAAGTGAACGAATATATAGAATATAGAGAATATATAGAATATATAGAATAAATAGAATATATAGAATATATAGAATGAATAGAATATATAGAATATATTGAATATATAGAATATATAGAATATGTAAAATATATAGAATATATAGAATATATGGAATATATAGAATACATAGAATATATAGAATACATCAAAAACGTCTTTCTTGAGTCTTCCGGCTAAGATAAACACGGTATGTCTATTAATTGAGTGAACTATCTTCAATTGGCATCCCGGTTGAGCCCGCAATTTGTAGGATTTGCTTCCTTTCGTACTTGTTATTATGTTACAATTTAATGAGCTTACAGATTTGATAACGTTACAGATTTATGATTTTACAAAGGTTTTGGTTTAGCGACCGACCACTTGGAGTTCTGTCAATCAACTTTCGATTATTGCTCTGGTAAGCCACGTGTCAGTTTGTCTGCCTCTATATGCGTGCGTTCGTTCGGTTAGTTAACTGTTCTGTCTCGTCGGTCGGTTGTAGGGTGATGCACCATTAGTTAGTAATTGGTTCATTCGGTTTATACTTTAATGCCTGTAGCCATTAAGTGAACGAATATATAAAATATAGAGAATATATAGAACATATAGAATATATAGAATATTTAGAATATATAGAATATATAGAATATATAGAATATATAGAATATATAGAATATATAGAATATATAGAATATATAGAATATATAGAATATATAGAATATATAGAATATGTAGAATATATAGAATATGTAGAATATATAGAAATATATAATACACAGAATATGTAGAATATATAGAATATATTATGGAGAATATATATAATATATAGGATACATCGGAAACGTCGTTCTGGAAAAGCATCGTATTTGGTTCTTTTTGTTTAGATTAACTAGTCTGTATCCATTGTGGGAGTGAATATTAAATTCAAATTATAAAATCTTGCAATCCAAACGCGCTTTGATTTTCTGGCTAAGATAAGCTTAGTAAGTATATACCACTAAGTATGTGGATAATATTTTCGAATTTTACATCTTGACGTGATATTAATTTTTTTAACTTTAGCTTTATATTTAGCAAAATCGTTGTTTCTGGAGTCGACAAGTGTATACTGTATTTCAATTTCATGCATAATAATATACATTTTAACATTTTTGAGTGGAAACCCGTTGTATTTGCATTAAGTCTTCTTCTTCCTGTAGCATTACAGTCCGGGTGGACCTGGGCTAAGATTAGATGGTTTGGAAAGAAAACAGTCGTAGTTGGTTCCTTCGGCTTATAACCAAAGGTCTGTATATACAAAACATAAATTCAGTTTATTTGTTTTGGTCTTGCCGTCAAGACTGCCGAACTTACACTACTCCGTGATTCTTACCGATCGTCTTTCTGAGGAGACGAAGATAGAGCTGTTGTACTCTTTTTGAGGCATTCCTCAGCACATTAGTGTTTTGCTGAGAAAACATCACGTCTGCTGACAAATGCCTTTTTACATATATGTATGTTTGGGTGTATATAATAATAATAATAATAATATGTGACACCTCCCGCCATAAGTTTTTGGTTCAGCAAAAACGAAATCAATCTTAATATTTCAAGAGAGTACAGATATGTAATATATAACACAACTCAGTTTAATAATAACAATTTAATATAACCGTAAAATAATAGTAATTATAACAATTTTTTTTTGCATGTATATCTGTTAATAATACAACATGTAAGTCTTGATATATTTTATTTTTTTTTATATAAATACATTTGCTTGTTCTTGTATTTCTTAATGATTATAATGTAAATTTTTATTATATATCATAACAATAAATTGTAGGTAGTAATCTTCGTTTAATTGGGAAGGTTCTTGTTGGTATTAAAACTTTCTTTTTCTTTGTTTTTCACAATACTTGGTTAATCTTTGATTACTCATGTCATAGGTATAATTACCATCTACTACAAACTTATCTAATCTCTTATATTTTGGTTTACATTTTGAAATGTTCCTACTTTTTACAATACCTTTACATAATTTGTTATAGTCATTTCTGTTTTTGTTCTTTCCTTTTTTTGCATTTCATATTTAGTTGCTAGCTTTTGTATATCATTTTTGTCGAAGTTTTTATTTACAAAGTCAATAGGTCTTAGCTTGGTAGTTGAGTGTTATTATATATTATAATGTTAAACATTTTTTCATCTAAATGACCGAAATAAGTTTGATTTTTATCCGCCTCGATTAGTCTCAAATGCTTAAGAGTTAAATGCAATCGTTCTTCGTCTGAGTTACCTGTTTTATTGTATGGAGTTGTTTGGTGAAAAGTAATGCCATTGTCTTTTCAATACTGTTCGACGGCACCGTGTATAATGCATTTTTCGCCATCAGAAACCAGCTTTCTCATTTTACCTAAATAAATTAAACTTTCTTTAATAGCATTTATAATGGATATCCAAGTTCTGTCCTTAAGTTTGTGAATGGTGGCATGCTTCGAACATTTATCTATCATTGTTAGGTACATAATATTTCTACAAGGATACCAGATGTCCATTTGTAATACTCGTATATCGTTAAAATTTGTAAGTGATTCTGTATGCTTATATCTATATATTTGGTTAATAAATGCATGTATAATTTTAAGGATATGAGGGTAATAATATAGTTGCTTAAGTTCATGAAATACTTCAGAAATGTCCCTATGATTCTTTTTTAAATGTTCTTCTTTTATAATCGTAAGCATTTTATTTTTATCAGTGATATCTTCCAAATTAGTACAACTTCATTTCTGTGCACCTCAGGGTACCGACAACTTTTAGTATAAATAGGTTTTGAAATTTAAGAAAGAGCTGTGTATCTTTACAATAAACGCATATAAGTCCCTTTTCATTAATAAATCTTTTCATTATTCTTAATAAATTACTATATTTTGTTACGTTTAAATAATTTTTGCATTTCTTGTTAACTATTTTTGTAAAAGTTTTTTCCTTGTCGCTTGTATTTAAAAAAATTTTATTTTTGTAGATATTGATTGCCTTTTCTGTTATAAGTATACACTGTAAATTGTCCTCAAATGCACGATGTATCGTCACATCCGTGGACATGATATCATCATCATTGTTACCGATACATTCATTGTTATTTAGTTCGTAAGTATCAGAATCGTTGCCATCATTTGCTTGCTTTTCATATTTGCCAAGTTGCTCACTACCAATAAGTCGCCTTAGTCCGTCGGCTACATGGTTATATTTTCCTTTGATATACTTAATTGTGAAATTGTACTCGCCAAGTAGCATCTTCCAGGGGGCATGGGCCTATGCACACGAGGCAATGTCCTTGATCGCGCTCAACATGGCGAGCTGCCAAGACTATCCTCGTCCGTGCATAGGTCAAGTTGACATACAGCCTCCCAGTGGCGCCCCCTGGATAGCCATCACAGCATCCGTTGTGTGGTGAACCAATGTATGCAGCGACTGGCCTACCAGTCTGTAGGTTGTGCGTGAGGCTAACTCCCTCACCACACAAAAAATAACCGAGTTCAGCAACAACAACTTGCCTCGGATATGGACGGATCCAACGTTGACGACCCCGGAAAACGAACAAAGGACAACGATTTTCGGTTCTGCACGTGGAATGTGAGGTCCCTTAACAGACCACGTGCAGCCGAACAACTTGCGGAGGCCCTTGACTGCTACAAAGCAGATATCACCGCCATCCAGGAAGTGCGATGGGATGGGCCGGGCAGAAAGAAGATGAAGAACTGCGACATATACTACAGTGACTGCTACAGGGAGAGAAGGCAGCGCCTATTCGGATGCGGATTTGTTGTTCGAGGCAGACTTAGGCAAAAAGTCATAAGCTACGATCCCGTAAGCGAACGCCTCATGACAATCCGCATTAAGGCTAAATTCGGGAACATCAGCCTGATATGCGCTCACGCCCCGACAGAAGAGAAGGATGACAACAGCAAGGATGAGTTCTATGATCTCCTAGAAAGAACATACGATCGATGCCCCAGCTATGACACCAAGATCGTTCTAGGAGATTTCAATGCTCAGCTGGGGAAAGAGGACATCTTTGCTGGCGTCATCGGGAAACACAGCCTGCACGACACGACTTCCGGAAACGGACTCAGGCTGCTGGACTTCGGCGCGGGGCGGAACCTCTCTATGAGCAGTACGCGGTTCCCACATCGCAACATCCATAAAGGAACCTGGCGATCCCCTGATCAATCAACCGTCAACCAGATTGATCACGTTGCGATCGACGTCAGACACTCCTCCAACATTCTCGATGTCCGAACATTCCGAGGCGCTAACATCGACTCGGATCATCACCTTGTTGTAGCCAAGGTAGGAACCCGGATATCGAGAGAACAACGGAGTCGAGATAGGCCGAAACGGTTTGACGTCGGAAAGCTACAATCGCAACAGGTCGCTGGGATCTTTGCCGACCGAGTCTCCCTGAAACTCTCCCAAAGTTCGACGCTGCCTGCACTAACAATAGAAGAAGAATAGAAAAGTTGTCAAAAAGCCATCAAAGAAGCTGCCACTGATGTGCTGGGTTTCACGCCACCACCTAGAAGGAACCCATGGTTTGACAACGAGTGCAGGCAGGCACATGCAGCCAAACAGGAGGCCTACCAGGCAACGCTGCATCGTACAACGAGAGCTGTTCGTGAGCTCTACGAACAGAAAAGAAGGGAAGAGAACCGGCTTCTCAGAAGAAAAAGAGAGAGCATGAAAAGCGCGCGGTCGAAGAGATGGAGAGATGTTATGGCAGGAATGAAGTCCGAAAGTTTTACCGAAAGGTGAAACAGCTATCCGGTGGATACAGGGTTCGGACCGAAGCCTGCCGGGACCAAAACGGAAACCTAGTAGTAGAGTCGCAATCGATTCTGAGAATCTGGAAAGATCATTTCTGCAGACTCTTAAACGGCGATGACGGCCCAAATCCCGCTGTTAGGCAGAATGTTCCACTTAATTTGGACGATGATAGATAAGAATTCCGTCCCCCCGACTTAGACGAGGTCAAGATAGCAATATGGAGACTGAAGTCAAATAAAGCTGCTGGAGTGGATGGACTGTCCGCAGAACTGTTCAAAGCGGCTGGGGATGACCTTGGTTGGGCGCATGCACCAGCTTATCTGTAAGATATGGTCGGAGGAAAGCATGCCCGATGAGTGGAATCTCAGCGTCGTCTGTCCGGTCCACAAGAAAGGAGACCCCTTCGACTGCGCAACTATCGAGGGATAAGTCTCCTTAACATCGCATACAAGATCCTCTGTTTTTTTTTTTTTTTAGTTTATAAGGCATTTTTATTATTTATCTAATGGTATTTTAAAACTAGGTATAAAACGCTTAACCTAGGTACGACAGAAAAATCTTATAACTACTTACTGGCTCTATGCGGGCGCTCTAAGCTAAACTATTGATATATTTGTTTTGTTTTTGCCTTTCGACGTCATTGCTAGTTATTTTTTTTTTAATAAAACCTATTATTTATTTTGTGAAACTAAGAAAACGTTTTTTTAAAAAACTTAGCTATCTATGGAATTTCTATGGAATTTTCTACAAAAATATCTTAATCTACCTTAATATATCCTATTCTAACTTAAAAGTACTTACGACAAACTTTTTTTTTTTCTTTTTTTTTTTTTTTATTTACAGTTTTTTTTTTGTAATCTTAATTACTAACTTAACCTAACTTATACTAAATGTGAGTTGGCCGTGGGGGACCAACCCTAACCTACCAGGCTGACGACAGCTGGGGTTCCTGGTGTGGCTCTAACCACCAATAGAACCCCCGGTCCTTATCCGTGTCCATCCTATCACGGATGGAGATGGATGTGCTGAACCGTAGAGCATCCCGACTAATGACGTTCGCGTCGTACAACAGTCGCCTGTCAGCTGTCCTTCTCACTACGTGGTAGATAAGTGGACATGCCTCCGCATCCTGGATCAGTCCAATGCGGTCAAGATACAAGAACGCTTCCGGTAGAATAAAACCCTTTCGGGGAGCGTTCTCGTGGTACTCGTCATTTGGGTGTTCATGTTCACGTTTGCTTCGTTATACAAGACTTCATTAGGATAGAACTTCTTGTAGTCAGATTCGGGGGTTCTGTACTTCTTCAGACATGCGCGAAGACATTGTCTCTCGAATACCCTCATCTTTTCCATTTGGGAAGGACTCACATTGAACCACACTGGGCAGCCATACACCATGATTGGCCGGATGAGGGCCGTGTAGCAGATTCGCTTCACTTTGGCGTTAAGTTGGCTGCTGTAAAACAACCCCCTTGCCATAGCGAAGCCTTTCTTAGCTTTCGTCAGAGCTGTATCTATATGGATACCTCCATACAGATACTGATCCAACATAATGCCAAGATATCGCACTACACTCTTCAGGGCTAGTGGCTGACCCCGTGGGTCCAATATGCCGAACTTGCGCCAATTCTTTTTCGTATCTCTTGAGGCCCTGTATAACGGAGTCCGGAAGAGGATTGTTTCACACTTCTGGAGGTTGATTTTCAACTTCCAGTCGTCGCAAAATTGCTGGACTTTTTCGAAGTCACGTTGCAGGAGCGTGTTAATGACTTCTATCTTTGGTGCCGTCCGGTATGCAACCCAATCGTCTGCGAATGCAATCAAGTTGTGCATGGAGCCAATCAGTTCGCTGGTGAAAATACTAAAAAGGATTGGTGAGTTCACTGCACCCTGTTGGAGCCCATTTTTTATTTGGAAAACGTTGGTGGAAACTTTGTTGCCACTTTTGACAACAATACTCCTACCCGTTACCATGTTAAAGATCGTGTAAAGCAGCGGTTTGCTTATACCCATCCTCGTCAACTTAAGGAAGAGGCCTTCCAACCATACGGTGTCGAATGCCTTTTCCAAGTCAACGAGACATGCCCCGGTGCACTGTGTTTTGTGGTTGTTCCACTGAATGTCCGAAACCAGTTTTGACGCGGCATGTACAGTATCATGCCTCGCTCTAAATCCAAACTGGTTGTTCGGTATAATTTTATTGTCCTCAGTCCACTGGATCAGGACCCTGTTAACAATCTTTTCGAAAACCTTGCATATGCAGGGGAGGAGGCTTATCGACCGAAGATTTTTCGGAAGCGAGGAATCTTTGTCCTTTTTGGGGAGAGGTTGCACTACCGCCGTCTTCCAATGCGCTGGGTAATGTGTATTACTCAGTGCATTGTTAAACAGGATTGTGTATATCTCTACCGCCACGTCAGGGAGATGACGTAACACTATATTTGGTATCCCGTCGATGCCAGTCGACTTTTTGTTCTTCAAACCGTTGAAGATGTCTTTGAGTTCCTCCTTCGAAATGAGGATGGCATTGGAGCCATCTTGGGCGACAGCATTGGTTGCTTGATTTTCGTCATTGAAACTGGTAAAACCAGGATTCTCAGAACGCCACTGCTGTATTTAATTTTTAAGGTGGAAGTGGTACAGCATGGCTCTGTTCTCCAGGTCGTGGTTCGGCCGACGAGAGTCGTTGACCGTGTACACTTTCTGAAAAACAGCTCCTATTGCCTCTACCTTCTCTTGGGCATCCTCAACAATGAAGAACTCATTGTCAAGCACAGCCTCATCCGGATCTATGCCAACCGAAGTTAGTAGGTTTTCATTGTCGGTTGTCCTGTCAAGTCGAACAGCCTCTAAGTCGTTATGACCCCTCCTTCGGAAGATTCGGTTGATTTGTGGAAACATACCCGGACCGTTAGAACGTACGGCCCGAATACTATCTCCCCAATACGAATTGACAGCAATTCTATAGTTCATCCGAGCGTCTGTATAGAGTCTTCAGTCTCGACAGCAGTCTGCTTTTTTGCACGTGCAGTGCGTCGATGGTATCATTACGATAAATGTCGCCATCTGTCGTAGGTGATACCTTAGGAAGCGTCCTGTCCATGGTTCGTTGAATTGTGTTGTCGACTTGTATGAGGTACCTGTCAACCTCTTCGTTCGTCAGGTTTCTGTCCGAAGGTGGTGTTATCTCGCTCCAATGTAGTTCCCTGGATAGGACCCTAGAGAAACGCGGCCAACGAGCCCTTCGATAATCGAAAGGGTGCGTCTCGGCGAATTCTTCAAGCTCCACCAGCTCGTTCGGGAATTGAATAACCGCGGCAAGACCACAGTGGTCACTGTCGTACTCCACCGTTTTCATACAATTCCTAGTGCGAGAGTCTACGTCTCGTAACGTCAGTCGTCTATCTATTAGCAGGAGATCCAAATAAGACCTGCTTCTGGGAAACGACGGTCTATCGGTTGCAACCAAATTCAGCTTGAACTCAATAGAGTGCCGCGTCATCCACTCAAAGAGAGAGAGAATTTCCCCTCGGATTTGGAACAGAATTGCTCCATTCCACGTGCCTCGCGTTCAAATCTCCGGCGATGGCAAAATAATTCTCCTCCGAGCAAAGCCGAAGCTTTCGGAAGAGAGTCTCGAGCTCTGGGATGAAATTTGCAGACTGAGGTGCATCTGATGCATAGACCGCGACTACGTACAGTTTCCTTCCACCTTGGAGAGAAATGCACGCAATCGAAGCCTCCAGTACACCGAAGGTTCGCACCTCACCGCAATACACGACTTTATGGCGTAAGCCGTTTTTAATGAAGAGAGCGACCCCGCCTGCTTGTGTGGAACGGGGGCGGTCTCTTCTAATGACTGTGTAGTCTTTGTACCTGAGTACGTGCTTCCGGTTTAGCTTGGTTTCGCTAACCATCAACACATCAGGCTTATGAGACTCCAAAAGGTGAAGCAAAGTCAACCTTCTCTAGATCCTGACGAGTGAATTTACATTCACCGCCAGGATCGAGAGGTCTCCAGCAGCTGGCGTATCCATTTTTATGGACACGTACTCGACCCACCGGGTCTTGATGAAAGGACTCGCTCCATTCGCACCAAACGATCTTCAAATCGCTCAATCTTGGCCATCATTGTCGACACAAGATTGAACAATTCGGGAATTCCCATATTTGGGGCCCCTACTGGTGCCGACGTTACTGCCGGCAATGTCTGTTGTGCCGGTCGCCTACCTGACACCATATTGGCGTAGGAAACCACCGGCGTAACAGTTGTGGCTGGAATTCTCGGCACCGGCCTTGAATCCGCCACTTTTGTTGTTTTTTTTATGTCTTTCTTAAGCAACTCTCTATGGAGTTGCTTGACCTTTGGACAGCCCCTGTAGCTTGAGGGATGTCCACCTGCACCACAGTGCACGCACTTTAATCGCGCCCTGTCTTCAACTCTCCCCTCTCCAAGGGGACACTGCGCAGACAGATGCCTCTCTGCGCATTTTCCGCAACGAGGCTGCTTGTTGCAGTTCGCCGCGGCGTGGCCAAAGGTCTGGCATCTTGCGCAGAGAAGCATCTGTTTCGTCCTCCTGAGCCTCTCCCAGGAGACCTCCTGTTTGTTGAGGAGCTTAATGCTCCTCAGACATTCAATTTTGCTCCCCGGAGAGACCTGGACCAGGAAGAGGGGAAGCATGCGCACAGGCGGCGTTCTGGATCGGACAGTGGAGAAGCGACGAACCGCCACAAACTCCACGCCCTCTACCTTCAATTTTTGAAGAGCCTTCATGACACTCTCCGGTTCAGTTGCAGCAGCTAAGCCCTTGAGAAGGACCGTATGGACCTTCTCGCTTTTTAGGGTGAAAGTGGTAAACTCCACCCCAGCCTTCGTCAACGAAGTTTTAACTTTTTTAAAGCTGCCCTCTGTTAAGCAGTGGACAGCTTGCTTCTCGTTACCTTTATTTTTTATAAAAAAATCGTCCCCCACAGACAACTCACATACCTGAATGGTGTCTGCTGTTTCCATGCCGCTGATGTTTATCGGCGGCACCCTTTGTTTCCTATTAGTTTTCTGTTGCTGCTGTTTTTTTTTGCTGCTGTTGTTGTTGGCGCTGTTGTTGTTGCTGCTGTTGTTGTTGCTGCTGTTGTTGTTGCTGCTGTTGTTGTTGTTGTTGTTGTTGCTGCTTCTGCTGTTGTTGCTGCTGCTGTTGTTCTTGCTGTTGTTTTTTCTGCTGCTGCTGTGTCTGTAACTGCTGTTTTTCTTGCTGCTGTTTTTGTTGTTGTTGATTATCAGCCCGTTTTGTTTCGAGCTTTTGCTGGAGGGCTTTAATAAACTCCTCCAGCTCAGTTTTTTGCTTTATTTTCTCCTCCAGCTCTTTTTCAGCTGCAGCAATTTCATTAAACAAAGCGAGTTTTGAGAAAGAATTCCCATTTCCGCTGTACGTCACAACGTCGTTATTCTCCATTTTTTTAAGAGAATCCATATTACGCAGCCGTCTCTTAAGCTGCGCCTGCGGCTTCATTTTCTTTCTTCTGTTCTTGTTCATGTCTTTGCTGCTTTCCGAGTTGTCACTCGAAAGCAGCTCTTCATCCATTTCCAAATTATTTTTTGCTTTAAATCGATTGTTTTTTTTTTTTTTAATTTGCTTGAATTTTGATAATTTTCGATTTTCTTTTTCAAATATTTTTTTATTTGTTTATTTGGTTGTCTAGGCAACCACGCACTTAAGTCGATGTACGTCTTTCCTATACGGATTTCTGTAATCGACTGATACAAGATCCTCTCTGCCGTATTGTGTGAACGCCTGAAACCGTTTGTCAACAACCTGATTGGTCCTTATCAGTGTGGTTTCAGGCCAGGGAAGTCCACCATCGACCAAATCTTCACACTACGGCAGATCCTGGAAAAGACCCAAGAAATGCAAATCGACACTCACCACCTATTCGTCGATTTCAAGGCCGCATATGACAGTGTGCATAGAGACGAGCTATACAGTGCCATGTCTAGTTTTGACATTCCTACCAAACTCGTCAGATTGTGTAGGATGACGATGGAGAACTCTCGCTGCTCCGTCAAGGTCGGGAACGAACTCACCGAAACCTTCAATGTCACAAAAGGTTTTAGACAAGGCGACGCACTGTCATGTGACTTTTTTAACATCATCCTGGAGAAGATCGTGCGTAACTCACAGGTCAACACCAGAGGTACGATCTTCCAAAAGTCAGCTCAATTGCTAGCTTACGCCGACGACATTGACGTGATTGGTCGAACACAGCGAGCCGTCAATGATGCGTTTGCTGGCATTGAAGCGGAAGCGGCTAAAATAGGTCTGGTGGTAAATGAGGGCAAAACGAAGTACATGCTGTCATCAAGGAAGGACACACAACATCGGCGTCTCGGACAGAGCGTCACACTAGGCAGCAGAAACTTCGAGGTAGTCAAGGACTTCATCTACCTCGGCTCCGCAGTAAACAGGGACAATAACACCAGTACCGAAATCAAAAGCCCTCTCTCGAAAGACTAAGCTTGCTTTATATAACACCTTAATCATCCCAGTCCTACTTTATGGCGCGGAAACTTGGACACTACTTAAAGCGGATGAGGATGCCCTTGGTCTCTTCGAGAGAAAAGTTCTGCGCGCGATTTTTGGTCCTGTTTGCGTTGATGGCATCTGGAGGAGAAGATTCAACCACGAACTGTATGGGCTGTACAGCGGCATGAGTCTAGTCAAGCGTCTACGGATACAACGCTTAAGATGGCTAGGCCATGTAGAGCGTATGGACACCACTGCTCCGGCCCGAAAAGTCTTCGAATCTGAGCCATTGGGACAACGCAACAGAAGACGGCCCAGGATAAGGTGGCGCACACAAGTGGAGAAGGACCTCCAACTTGGAGTGCGCAACTGGCGGCAGCTGGCGAAGGATCGTGCTGGCTGGAGAGGCATGTTGGTTGAGGCCCAGGTCCACCCCGGACTGTAGCGCCACAAGAACAACAACAACAAGTAGCATCTTCCAGCGCTGCAACTTCATATTGGGATTTTGTAGGCTATTTAGCCAAATAAGTGGTTTATGGTCAGTTTGAATGGTAAATTTCCTGCCAAAGAGATAAGTATGAAAATATTTAACTGACCAAACAATCGCTAAGAGTTCCTTCTCGATGATTGAATAGCGGATTTCGTGGTCGTTTAGTGTGCGAGATGAAAAACAGACAGGTCGATTATTTTGGCTTAGGACAGCGCCTAATGCAAAATTTGATGCATCCGATGTTAAAATGAAGTCTTTACTAAAATCTGTATTTTGAAGTATCGGTTGAGACATAACCAAAATTTTTAATTTATTAAAAGATTCTAAATATTCAGAATCACTGGTTTTAATTGCAATATTTTTCTTTAAATATTTCACGCAATTTTGGCGTAATCCGGAACAAACTTCCGGTAATATCCGGTTATACCGAGAAAGGACTTTATTTCCTTCTGATTACGAGGGAGTGCTATTTGCTGTATAGCTACTATTTTCAGTGGATCTGGTTTTATGCCACCTTCCGTAATTACGTGGCCTAAAAATTTCGTTGATTTTTCTGTAAAATTGCATTTGTGTATTTGAACTTTCAAGTTAGCTTCAAACAAGCATTGAACAACTTTTTTTATCGAACATAAACGTTCATCTAATGAGGTGGAAAATATTAGAATATCGTCCAAATATACAATACATATCTTATTGATGAAATCCTTGAGGACGTTATTCATAAGACGCTGGAATGTTGCTGGGGAATTCTTCAATTCGAATGGCATACAAGTAAACTCATAATGACCATCGGGATTTGAAAAGGCCGTTTTGTATCTGTGATCTGCCATTCGCCAGATCATTTGTTGTGAAATATTGGCATCTTCCCAGCTTGTTGAATAACACATCAATATTTGGAAGTGGAAATTTATCGTCAATGGTAATATCGTTTAGCTTTCGATAATCGATAACGATTCTCCACTTCTGCTCGTTGAATTATATATTTTTTGGGTACAACCCATATTGGTGCGTTATAGGGAGAAATACTGTTGACAATAATGCCCTGGTCAAGCATTTCTATAATTTGTCTGTCAACTTCATTTCTGTGCACCTCAGGGTACCGATAACTTTTAGTATAAATTGGTAAATCATTTTTTGCTATTATCCTATGTTTTATATTACTAGTAAATGTTAATTTAGCTTTTTCGTTGTAGAAGATACCCTTGAAAGATTTCAAAAGGGTTTTTATTTTTAAAATATCTTTTTGTTGTAAGTGAGAAGCAAAAGTAATGTTATGAAAATTATTATTTTCGACTTCATTATTGAATACATTATGTGAATCATCAACATAACATTTAAAATAATATTTTTCTTCATATTCGTTAAGAAAAATGGGCAATTTTGCGTTATCTGTGATCAATAGCCTCTATCTGTAAGTTATAATAGATTTTAGTTGTACAAGAATAATAATTAATACTTGATTGGCACTACAGCCCATAACGGACCAGGGCCTAGCTTCTACAACAACTACTCGTGTTGTGCATGCTATTGTTCTTCACGAGTAGAAGGGACCTACAGTTTTTTGCCGATTCCGAACGGCGAGATTTGAGAAGCTTTCCATAGACAATTAATACTCTTTGAGTGTTGTCAGCAACTCGAAAGAGGTGGTGCCGTGAAAAAATGCTAGGTGTCCCGCCGGGAATCGAACCCAGACTTTCTGCGCCGCAGTCGATGCACTTAGCACTGCGCCACGGCGACCACAAGAATATTATTCCCAATTATGCCCTGCTCTACTGTACCATTACAACGACAAAGCACGATGTTGTCAAGAAGTTCATTAACCGATGTCGATTCACCATGAGCTCTTTCCAAAATTCCTTTAAGTTCAATCCAACTTTCTATTTGGCTATGCTTTAAAGGGGTATCTCTAGCTTTGTGGATTAGTCTGTCTTGTATGTAACTCAAAATTATACCTTTTAAATGAATATCTAAAGTTTCAATTAACGGAACAAGTGCGTCTATTCTATTTATGAAATCAACGAAATTTTTTTTGTTGCTATCAAATGGCTGAATATTTGCAATACATTTAACAAGCATTTCGAAAACCTCCATTGTTAAGAAAAAGAGAAATGATAATAATAATACCAATGATAATAATGATGATAACGATTAAAACAAATATAATTCTTATATAACTAAGATGTTTTAAGATATCTTAAAGGTAACTGTAAATATTTTAAAATAAAAAAGGTTTTCTTAATTTCACGCACCGGTTTCTTATTTCCTAAAGTTGTTTGTATGATGTTGATATGTGCCGTAATTTTCACATTCACGTTCACAATTATTTTAAATAATTTATTTTGATTGCTCTTGTTGATCTTGTTTGCTATTTTTAACTTTTTTCCTTTGTAATGTATTTTTTTTTTCCAATTTTAAATTTCACTTATATTTCTTATACATTAGGTAGGTATTTGCTCTAGTTGAGTTTTTACCTTTCTTTTTTCTTAACAATTTGCTTCACACTTGTGTTTTCACTGTTTTGTTTTTTCTTACTACTGTTATCACTTTAATTGTACAGGCAAGCTCGTAAGGCCTTAAGTTTCCGACTGCGCCAGTATTGTTACTCTTGTTACTATTATTCATAAAAAAAATACACAAAACAACTCTTTAGAAAATTCAGTTTATTTTTTTGGTCTTGCCACCAAGACTGCCGAAATTACACTACTCCGTGACTCTTACCGATCGTCTTTCTGAGGAGACGATGATAAAGCCGTTGTACTCTTTTTGAGGCATTTTTCAACACATTAGTGTTTTGCTGAGAAAACATCACTGACAAATGCCTGCTGACAAATGCCTTTTTACATATATGTATGTTTGGGTGTATATAATAATAATAATAATAATATGTGACAATATAGAATATATAGAATATATTGAATATATGGAATATATAGAATATATAGAATGTATAGAACTTACAGAATATATAGAACATATTGAATATATAGAATATGTAGAATATATAGAAATATAGAATACATGGAATACATAGAATATGTAGAATATATAGATATATAGAATTTATAAACATATAGAATATATAGATTGTATAGAATATATAGAGTATATATAATATATATAAAACATCCAAAACGTCGTTCTTGAAAAGCATCGTATTTGGTTCTTTTTGTTTAGATTAACTAGTCTATATCCATTGTGGGAGCGATTATTCAATTCGAATTATAAATATAATTATAAATAATATAAATCTTGCAATCAAAACGTGCTTGGATTTTCCGGCTAAGATAAACTTAGTAAGTATCTAGCACTAAATATGTGGATAATATTTTCGAATTTTAAATCTTGACGTGATATTAATTTTTTTAACCTTAGCTTTATATTTACCAAATCGTTGTGGCACTACAGTCCGGGTGAACCTGGGTTCAGACTAGATGGTTTGGAAAGGAAACAGTCGTAGTTGGTTCCTTCGGCTTAAAATCACAGGTCTGTATCAATTAAGTGAACTAATATTACATTCAAATCGTCGAATTTTGTTTTTCGATTTAGATAAGACGGTTTGCTGAGAAAATCGTGATAATTGGCTTAGATATTACAAAGGTTTCGGTTTAGCGACCGACCACTTGGAGTTCTGTCAATCAACTAACGATGGTCGCTCGGGTAAACCTCGTCTCAGTTTGTCTGCCAGTATATGTGTGCGTTCGTTAGTTTAGTTCAGACTAGATGGTTTGGAAAGAAAACAGTCGTAGTTGGTTCCTTCGGCTTAAAATCACAGGTCTGTATCAATTAAGTGAACTAATATTACATTCAACTCGTCGAATTTTGTTTTTCGATTTAGATAACACGATTTGCGGAGAAAATCGTGATAATTGGTTCAGATATTGCAAAGGTTTCGATTTAGCGACCGAGCACTTGGAGTTTTGTCAATCAACTGTCGATGATCGCTCGGGTAAACCTCGTCTCAGTTTGTCTGCCTGTATATGTGTGCGTTCGTTCGTTTAGTTAACTGCTCTGTCTCCTCGGTCGGTTGTAGGGTGATGCACCATTAGTTAGTAATTGGTTCATTCGGTTTATACTTTAATGCCTGTAGCCATTAAGTGAACGAATATATAAAATATAGAGAATATATAGAATATATAGAATATTTAGAATATACAGAATCTTGGAAAAGGCATTCGACACTGTCTGGTTAGAAGGCCTCTTCCTCAAGTTGACGAGGTTAGGTATAAGCAAAGAACTACTTTACACGATCTACAATATGGTCACAGGTAGAAAGTTTGTTGTTAAGAGTGGCAACAAGGTTTCTACTAATGTCTTTTACATTAAAAATGGGCTCCAGCAGGGTGCAGTGAATTCATCAATTCTTTTCACTGTTTTCACCAGTGAATTAATTGGCTCCATGCAGTACCTGATCGCGTACGCTGACGATTTGATCGCGTACAGGACGGCACCGAAGATTGAGATCATTAATATCCTCTTGCAGCGTGACTTCGAGAAAATCCAGCGATTTTGCGACGACTGGAAGTTGAAGATCAACTACCAGAAGTGTGAAACCATCCTGTTCCGAACTCCGTTGTGCAGGGCTTCAAGAGATACGAGTAAAAACTGGCGTAAGTTCGGCATTTTGGACCCGCAGGGGCAGCCATTAGCTGTGAGGAGTGTAGTGCGATATTTGGGCATTATGTTGGACCAGTTTCTGTATGGTAATATTCATGCAGCAACGGGTCTGGCAAAAACCAGAAAAGCCTTCGCTATGGCAAGTAGGCTGTTTTGTAGCAGCCAACTTGATTCCAGAGTGAAGATTATCTGCTACACGGCCCTAATACGGCCAATCATGGTGTATGGTTGTCCGGTGTGGTTTAACTTGAGTCCTTCCCAGATGGAAAATATGAGGGTGTTCGAAAGGCAATTTCTTCGAGCTTGTCTTAAGATGTACAGAACCCCAGAGTCTGAGTACAAGAAGTTCTATGCTAATGAAATCTTGTACAACGCAGCAAACGTGAATAGGCTGGATAATTTTATTATTAAGCTGATTCGAAGGCACGTTGCACGAGCAATGACCTCAGAAAACGAGCTGATATTCGGAGCTTACTACCCGAACGACGCATATCATGAGAGCGCACGCCGAAGTGGATTCATTCCACCGGAAGCGTTCTTGTATCTGGATCGCATTGGCTTGGTCCAGGATGCGGAGGGATGTCCACTTCTCTACCACGTAGTAAGACGAACGGTGAACAAGCGTCTGCTCTACGAGAGCAATGTACGAAGCGTAAGGCCGGGTGATCTCCGCTTCAGCACATCCATCCCTATTCGCGACATCAAAGATCGGGAAAAGGATAGGCAATTTTATTGGTGGCTAGAGCCACATCTGGTGGCCCAGCTGCCGTCAGCTGAAACAGAAATTGGTCCCCCTACGGACAACTTACATATAGTATAAAATAGATTAAGATTAAGTTAGTGTTGTATATATATAGCCCATAAAAAAAAAAAAAAAAAAAAAAAAAAAAAAAATTAGTGGTAGTTAGGTTAAGTTTGTTTAGTTAGGTTAGATAATAATAATTTAAAAATAATTTTACTAGATTGTTAAGTTTTTCCAGAACATTTTCTTAGTATTAAGTATCACATAATTTAGTTCTTTACTTGCACATACCTACAAAAACTGAAAGGCTGAAAGGCAATTATAAAAAATTCATAGATTAACTTAGAGTGCTCGCATGGAGCCAGTAAGATAGTTTTAATTAAAATAAAAGTTATTATAGCTAGTTTAAATATTTTATATCTAGATTTAATGCAAATGAAACTCAAAATAAAAAAATACATTTTTAAACTAAACTAAACTAGAATATACAGAATATATAGAATATATAGAATATATAGAATATATAGAATATGTAGAATATATAGAATATGTAGAATATATAGAAATATATAATACACAGAATATGTAGAATATATAGAACATATAATGGAGAATACATATAATATATAGGATACATCGGAAACGTCGTTCTGGAAAAGCATCGTATTTGGTTCTTTTTGTTTAGATTAACTAGTCTGTATCCATTGTGGGAGCGAATATTAAATTCAAATTATAAAATCTTGCAATCAAAACGGGCTTTGATTTTCTGGCTAAGATAAGCTTAGTAAGTATATACCACTAAGTATATGGATAATATTTTCGAATTTTACATCTTGACGTGATATTAATTTTTTTAACTTTAGCTTTATATTTAGCAAAATCGTTGTTTCTGGAGTCGACAAGTGTATACTGTATTTCAATTTCATGCATAATAAGATACATTTTAACATTTTTGAGTGGAAACCCGTTGTATTTGCATTAAGTCTTCTTCTTCCTGTAGCATTACAGTCCGGGTGGACCTGGGCTAAGATTAGATGAAAACAGTCGTAGTTGGTTCCTTCGGCTTATAACCAAAGGTCTGTATCAATAAAGTGAGCGAATATTACATTCAAATCGTCGAATTTTTATTTTTCGATTTAGATAAGACGGTTTGCGAAGAAAGTCGTGGTAATTGGTTCATACGGTTTAGACTTACAGGTATATATCCATTTAGTGAACGAATATATAGAATATATAGAATATATATAATATATATAGAATACGTCGAAAACGTCTTTCGTCCGGCTAAGATAAACAGGGTATATCCATTAATTGAGTGACTTATCTTCACACGGCACGCCGGTTGAGCCCCCAATTTGTAGGATTTGCTTCCTTTTGTACATTTTATTATGTTACAATTTAACATTTTATTATGTTACAATTTAATGAGTTTACAGATTTGATAATGTTACAGATTTATGATTTTACAAAGGTTTCGGTTTAGCGAACGACCACTTGGAGTTCTGTCAATCAACTGTCGATAATTGCTCTGGTAAACCACGTGTCAGTTAGTCTGCCTGTATATGCGTGCGTTCGTTCGGTTAGTTAACTGTCCTGTCTCGTCGATTGGTTGTAGGGTGATGCACCACTAGTTAGAAATTGGTTCATTCGTCTTAGACTTTAATGTCTGCATCCATTAAGTGCACGAATATATAAAATATAGAGAATATAGAGAATATATAGAATATATATAATATATAGAATATATAGATATATATAGAATATGTAGAATACATAGAATATATTGAATATATAGAATATATAGAATATACAGAAGATACAGGATATATAGAATATATAGAATATATAAAATATATAGAATACATTAAAAACGTCTTACTTGATTTTTCCGGGTAAGATAAACACAATAATTGAGTGAATTATCTTCACTTAGCATCCCGGTTGAGACCCCAATTTGTAATATTTTCTTCCTTTTGTACTTTTTATTATATACATATTTATTATATAGAGAATATATAGAATATATAGGATATATAAAATATATAGAATATATAGAATATATAGAATATATTGAATAAATAGAATAAATAGAATATAAAGAATATAAAGGATATAAGGAATATATAAAATATATAGAATATATAGAATATATATAATATTTAGAGTATAGAATATATAGAATATATAGGATATATAGAATATATTGAATATGTAGAATATATAGAATATATAGAATATGTAGAATATATAGAAATATATATAGCATAGAATATATTGAAAATATATAATATATAGAGTATATAGAATATATAGAATATATAGATATTGTCATTCGAGGACTGGAAGAGTACGCGTAAAACAAGGTTGAGCGCGTTTATTTCTGTAGGATTACAATATTGTACATGGATATAATGTCTTTATTGAATTCGGTACTTACCGCGGTTTGCACCTCTTCCTGGCTCCGACGAACGACAACAGAATGACAGAGCCGGTAATTGTTGCCTTCGTTGAGGAGGTGCCAACCGCATCAAAAGTATTGTTAATGCGCTCCTAGGTGACGCTTTTAAGTCTTAGGCATTTTCCACATCCCCACCCCCGTGAATCAGTCCGGTTCACCATCAGCCACCACGTCCAATACAGCCAACCTTGAGACTGGGCCCGATAGAACTCCTTTACTTTTCTTCACTTCGGCTTGCTTGATGACTCCTTCTCCTCCTTGGTGCACACGTTGAACTCTGGCTCGTTTCCACTCCCGTCTAGGAGTGTTGGGATCGCAGATGAAAACCATGTCTCCGACCTCGGCTGGCTCTGTCCTTCGGCACCACTTGACTCAACGTGTTAAGGTCGGTAGGTACTCCAAAACCCACCGCTTCCAACACCTGTCCCTCAGTTGGCGGGCGATTCTCCACTGTTTCCTTAAACGGCACGTCTTCTCATCTGGTTCCAGCATCCCAGGTGTGTGAGCTGCATTAGCTGAACCCAGCAAAAAATGATTGGGCGTAAGCGGCTCCTCTTGGTCAACGGTTACTGCCAAATGCGGTAGCGGCCGTGAGTTGACCACGTTCTCGGCCTCTATCACCAGGCACAGTAAAGTGTCTTCTCGCGGCGAAACTTCTTTGAGCGTATGCCGCAAAACACGCTTCACACATTGCACCATACGCTCCCAGACACCTCCTTCGGACAGGTTGTTGGGACAGTTAAAGCGCCAGTCAATGCCCTTTGCTGACAGTTCATCTTGGATTTGAAGGCAATCGAATACTTGAGAGAAACGCTTCGCCTTCTGGTCGGCACCAATGAAGTTCTTACAATTGTCACTACGTATCCAAATTGGCACTCCGCGGCGGTTGATGAAGTTGCGTATAGCCATGATGCAGGCATCCGTTGATAGGTCATGCGCAATTTCCAAGTGGATGGCTCTAACCACCGACCAATGGAGACGGTGAGTGGCCCAAAGAAGTCCAAACCAATGTACGAGAATGGTCTCCGGTTCGGTATGACCCGATCCTCCGGCAAAGATCCCATCAGTGGCGGGATCGGCTTGGCTCTATGTAGTCTGCAAACCCTGCAGTTTCCGATGATCTTCCGCATAACATGGCACAGGCGGGGCACCCAGTATTTGCGACGCACTTCGCAGATTTCAGCTTTTGTGTTCTGATGCATCATCCTGTCATGGTAATGGGCAACCAAGAGTGTTGTAAACTGGTGGACAGCGGGTAGGATGATAGGTCTCCTAGCAGCGTACGTCATCCATGATGCAGCATTAATACGTCCGTGCACGCGAAGGAGATCCTCATTGTCGAGGTACGGCGTAAGCTTGGAGAGCTCGTTCCCCTCGAGAACTGGTAAACCACGCTGAATACGGCTTAGTTCAGCGCTTAAGGCCTGGCATTGAGCTTGACGACAAAGCTGGTTTTCGGCAATTTCCAGCTCTTCAGCTGACAAGGCGCTGTCTCTGTTGCCATTGAAAACTCGCATCACCCAGGCCATGGTTCTAACTATCCGTCTGAAAGAGGAAAAACGGTTTCAGTCTATTAGGTCACTTACCACGACCAGGGCGTATTTCGGGCGAAGCTCTTCATCCACGCCATCGTAACTCTGAACGTTTTGATTAACTGGTCACTTTTCCCCCGACAGCCACAAGAAATCTGGGCCATTTAACCACCTAGACGGTGATCTAAAGTCGATTTGACCTTTAGCTCTAGTCGCATCGTCTGCTGGGTTTTCGGTCGTCGGAACTCACTTCCAACTAGTCTGCTCTGTTGTTTCCAATATTTCGGCTATTCTATGAGCTATAAACGGTTTATAACGACGACTTTCGGTATGGATCCATTTGATCACCGTCCAAGAGTCACTTCAAAGCAACTTACGTCTGACGGAGACAGAATGTCCTTCAAGCAAGGTCTTCATAAGTCTCGAACCCAAAACTGCTGCCTGGAGTTCGATACGAGGCACAGTCAAGGAAAGCATTTCGTCTTCGCACAGATGAACGCCACATCGACCACGTCATCCTTGTTTGTGGCTCTCCAATATGCAACGGCTGCGAAGGCGTCCTCGCTTCCATCCACAAAGACGTGAAGCTGAAGATTCTTGGGGACACCATTTCGGAAGTAATAACGAGGAACTTTTATCTCGATAACGTTGGGCAGCTGCAGACGCCACATGTTCCAAAAAGTGCAGATATTTTTCGGCAGCTCTTCATCCCACAGCAAGTCACGACGCCAAACTTCACGCATCACAAGCTTCGCAGCTACGACGAAAGTGCTCAAGAAACCCATTGGATCGAACACCGACATGATGATGCTGAGCAGTTTTCGTTTTGTAGGGCGTCGTCTCCCATCGACAACGTCGCTGCTAACTCGATGAAACTGTAGTTTGTACCGAAACTTGTCTGTACCTGGTTGCCGAAACATGCCCAAGACCTTTTCGTCTCGTTCGTGGGTGTGGCAGACTTGAGAGCGGTGAGAACGGCTTCCGAATTCGAGGTGAAGTTACACAACTCAAACCCAGCGACTACAATATATAGAATATATATAAAATATATGGAATATATAGAATATACAGAATATATAGAATATTTAGAATATAAGGAATGTATAGAATATATAGAATATATAGAATATATATAATATATAGAAAATATAGAATATATAGATAGAATATATAGAAAATGTAGAGTATATATAGTATATATAGAATATATAGAATAAATAGAATTTAGAGAATATATAGAGTATATAGAATATATAGAAAATATATAATATATAGAAAATATAGATTATATATAGTATATATAGAATATCTAGAATATATAATACATATGGAATATATAGAATATGTAGAATATATAGAATATGTAGAATATATAGAATATATTATAGAGAATACATGTAATATATAGGATACATCGGAAGCGTCGTTCTGGAAAAGCATCGTATTTGGTTCTTTTTGTTTAGATTAACTAGTCTGTATCCATTGTGGGAGCGAATATTAAATTCAAATTATAAAATCTTGCAATCAAAACGCGCTTTGATTTTCTGGCTAAGATAAGCTTAGTAAGTATCTACCACTTAGTATGTGGATAATATTTTCGAATTTTACATCTTGACGTGATATCAATTTTTTTAACTTTAGCTTTATATTTAGCAAAATCGTTGTTTCTGGAGTCGATAGGTGTATACTGTATTTCAATTTCATGCATAATAAGATACATTTTAGTCTTCTTCCCCTTCGTCTTCCTGTGGCACTACAGTCCGGGTGGACCTGGGCTAAGATTAGATGGTTTGGAAAGAAAACAGTCGTAGTTGGTTCCTTCGGCTTAGAACCAAAGGTCTGTATCAATAAAGTGAGCGAATATTACATCCAAATCGTCGAATTTTTTTTTTCCATTTAGATAAGACGGTTTGCGAAGAAAATCGTGGTAATTGGTTCATACGGTTTAGACTTACAGGTATATATCCATTTAGTGAACGAGTATATAGAATATATAGAATATAGAAAATATATAGAATATATAGAATATATATAATATATGGAATATATAGAATATATTGAATATATAGAATATATAGAATATGTAGAATATATAGAATATACAGAAGATATAGAAGATATAGAAGATATAGAATATATAGAATATATAGAATATATAGAATATATAGAATATATGGTATATATAAAATATATAGAATATATAGAATACATAGAATATATAAAATATATAGAATACATTGAAAACGTCTTACTTGATTCTTCCGGGTAAGATAAACACAATAATTGAGTGAATTATCTTCACTTGGCATCCCGGTTGAGACCCCAATTTGTAATAGTTTCTTCCTTTTGTACTTTTTATTATATACATGTATATCATATAGAGAATATAGAGAATATAGTGAATATGTAGAATATATAGAATATATAGGATATGTAGAATATATAGAAATATATAATGCATAGAATATATAGAATATATTGATAATATAGAATATATAGAGTATATGGAATATATAGAATATATAGAATATATAGAGTATATAGAATATATAGAATATATAGAGTATAAAGAATATATAGAATATATAGAATATATAGAATACATAGAATATATAGAATATATAAAATATATAGATTATATATTATATATAGAATACATCGAAAACGTCGTTCTTGATTCTACTGGCTAAGATAAACACGGTATATACATTAATTGAGTGAATTATCTTCACTTGGCATCCCGGTTGAGCCCCCAGATTTGCTTCCTTTGTACTTTTTATTATGTTACAACTTAATGAGTTTACAGATTTGATATTGTTTCAGATTTATGATTTTATAAAGGCTTCGGTTTAGCGAACGACCACTTGGAGTTCTGTCAATCAACTGTCGATAATTGCTCTGGTAAACCACGTGTCAGTTAGTCTGCCTGTATATGCGTGCGTTCGTTCGGTTAGTTAACTGTCCTGTCTCGTCGGTTGGTTGTAGGGTGATGCACCGCTAGTTAGAAATTGGTTCATTCGTCTTAGACTTTAATGTCTTCATCCATTAAGTGAACGAATATATAAAATATAGAGAATATAGAGAATATATAGAATATATATAATATATAGAATATATAGATATATATAGAATATGTAGAATACATAGAATATATTGAATATATAGAATATATAGAATATACAGAATATACAGAATATATAGAATATATAGAATATAAAAAATATATAGAATACATTGAAAACGTCTTACTTGATTTTTCCGGGTAAGATAAACACAATAATTGAGTGAATTATCTTCACTTGGCATCCCGGTTGAGACCCCAATTTGTAATATTTTCTTCCTTTTGTACTTTTTATTATATACATATTTATTATATGGAGAATATATAGAATATATAGGATATATAAAATATATAGAATGTATAGAATATATAGAATAAATTGAATAAATAGAATAAATAGAATATATAGAATATATAGAACATATAGGATATAAGGAATATATAAAATATATAGAATATATAGAATATATAGAATATATATAATATTTAGAGTATAGAATATATAGGATATATAGAATATATTGAATATGTAGAATATATAGAATATATAGAATATGTAGAATATATAGAAATATATAATGCATAGAATATATAGAATATATTGAAAATATATAATATATAGAGTATATAGAATATATAGAATATATAGATATTGTCATTCGAGGACTGGAAGAGTACGCGTAAAACACGGTTGACCGCGTTTATTTCTGTAGGATTACAATATTGTACATGGATATAATTTCTTTATTGAATTCGGTACTTACCGCGGTTTGCACCTCTTCCTGGCTCCGACGAACGACAACAGAATGACAGAGCCGGTAATTGTTGCCTTCGTTGAGGAGGTGCCAACCGCAGCAAAAGTATTGTTAATGCGCTCCTAGGTGGCGCTTTTAAGTCTTAGGCATTTTCCACATCCCCACCCCCGTGAATCAGTCCGATTCACCACCAGCCACCACGTCCAATACAGCCAACTCCTTTACTTTTCCTCACTTCGGCTTGCTTGATAACTCCTTCTCCTCCTTGGTACACACGTTGAACTCTGGCTCGTTTCCACTCCCGTCTAGGTGTGTTGGGATCGCAGATGAAAACGGCACCACTTGACTCAACGTGTTAAGGTCGGTAAGTACTCCAAAACCCACCGCTTCCAAAACCTGTTCCTCAGTTGGCGGGCGATTCTCCACTGTTTTCTTAAACAGTTTATTATGGCCTCTTTAATTCTAAACTTCAGTACGCTATTAATTGCTGAGGAGGTGGTTATCAAAACAAAACTCATTCATTACTCGTCTTGCAAAAGAATGTCATTCGAAAAATTTGTTATAAACCCGGTAGACATCCCAGCTTTCCTTTGTTTCGTCATTTGGGGATACTTCCACTGCGTCATTTGTACTGTTTCAAGGTTTTAAAAGCTTTATTCATGAAATCCGGTAACCGAAATTTTCGCATTTTATCAAACTATAACATACGTAATAATTCGCTTAATATTCTACAAGTACCAAACTACCGAACCACAGCTTATAGAAATTTTTATTCAATTATAAGTATTCGTTTATTTAATATCCTGCCCGAAGATATCAGATGCAACCATATGTCCAATTGTTTTTTAAAGAATGTAAAAAAATGGCTCTTCTCTCAAGACTATAATAGTTTAGACTCTCTTACTTCTAATATATTGTCTTAGTCTCTTTTTACTTTGTTTCAAAAAATTGTTCATATAAATTCTGCTTCTATTTATTGTATAGACTGTATTTTATTGTAAAAATATATTTTTTTTGTTAAATACCCCACCTAATTTTTAATTTAATGTATTGTTCCTTTTGAAGTGGCATCCAAGACTATTTGAAACTTTTTGTACAAATACCGAATGTCACCAAATTTTCGAAAATAATAAAAAAAAAAAAAAAAAATAAAAATAAAACGGCACGTCTTCTCATCTGGTTCCAGCATCCCGAGCTGCATTCGCTGAACCCAGCAAAAAATGATTGGGCGTAAGCGGCTCCTCTTGGTCAACGGTTACTGCCAAATGCGGTAGCGGCCGTGAGTTGACCACGTTCTCGGCCTCTATCACCAGGCACAGTAAAGTGTGTTCTCGCGGCGAAACTCAATGCGCCAGTCAATGCCCTTTGCTGACAGTTCATCTTGGATTTGAAGGCAGTCGAATACTTGAGAGAAACGCTTCGCCTTCTAGTCGGCACCAATGAAGTTCTTACAATTGTCGCTACGTATCCAAATTGGCACTCCGCGGCGGTTGATGAAGTTGCGTATAGCCACGATGCAGGCATCCGTTGATAGGTCATGCGCAATTTCCAAGTGGATGGCTCTAACCGTCAGGCAAGTGAAGAGCGCAATCCACCTTTTCTCGATACGGCGACCAATGGAGGCGGTGAGTGGCCCAAAGAAGCCCAGACCAGTGTACGAGAATGGTCTCAGGTTCGGTATGACCCGATCCTCCGGCAAAGATCCCATCAGTGGCGGGATCGGCTTGGCTCTATGTAGTCTGCAAACCCTGCAGTTTCCGATGATCTTCCGCATAACCTGGCACAGGCGGAGCACCCTGTATTTGCGACGCACTTCGCAGATTTCAGCTTTTGTGTTCTGATGCATCATCCTGTCATGGTAATGGGCAACAAAGAGTGTTGTAAACTGGTGCACAGCGGGTAGGATGATAGGTCTCCTAGCAGCGTACGTCATCCATGATGCAGCATTAATACGTCCGTGCACGCGAAGGAGATCCTCATTGTCGAGGTACGGCGTAAGCTTGGAGAGTTCGTTCCCCTCGAGAACTGGTAAACCACGCTGAATACGGCTTAGTTCAGCGCTTAAGGCCTGGCATTGAGCTTGACGACAAAGCTGGTTTTCGGCAATTTCCAGCTCTTCAGCTGACAAGGCGCTGTCTCTGTTGCCATTGAAAACTCGCATCACCCAGGCCATGGTTCTAACTATCCGTCTGAAAGAGGAAAAATGGTTTCAGTCTATTAGGTCACTTACCACGACCAGGGCGTGTTTCGGGCGAAGCTCTTCATCCACGCCATCGTAACTCTGCACGTTTTGATTAACTGGTCACTTTTCCCCCGACAGCCACAAGAAATCTGGGCCATTTAACCACCTAGACGGTGATCTAAAGTCGATTTGACCTTTAGATCTAGTCGCATCGTCTGCTGGGTTTTCGGTCGTCGGAACCCACTTCCAACTAGTCTGCTCTGTTGTTTCCAATATTTCGGCTATTCTATGAGCTACAAACGGTTTATAACGACGACTTTCGGTATGGATCCATTTGATCACCGTCCAAGAGTCACTTCAAAGCAACTTACGTCTGACGGAGACAGAATGTCCTTCAAGCAAGGTCTTCATAAGTCTCGAACCCAAAACTGCTGCCTGGAGTTCGATACGAGGCACAGTCAAGGAGAGCATTTCGTCTTCGCACAGATGAACGCCACATCGACCACGTCATCCTTGTTTGTGGCTCTCCAATATGCAACGGCTGCGAAGGCGTCCTCGCTTCCATCCACAAAGACGTGAAGCTGAAGATTCTTGGGGACACCATTTCGGAAGTAATAACGAGGAACTTTCATCTCGATAACGTTGGGCAGCTGCAGACGCCACATGTTCCAAAAAGTGCAGATATTTTTCGGCAGCTCTTCATCCCACAGCAAGTCACGACGCCAAACTTCACGCATCACAAGCTTCGCAGCTACGACGAAAGTGCTCAAGAAACCCATTGGATCAAACACCGACATGATGATGCTGAGCAGTTTTCGTTTTGTAGGGCGTCGGCTGCCATCGACAACGTCGCTGCTTACTCGATGAAACTGTAGTTTGTACCGAAACTTGTCTGTACCTGGTTGCCAAAACATGCCCAAGACCTTTTCGTCTCGTAAAAGAGTCTCTCCGTTCGTGGGTGTGGCGGACTTGAGAGCGGTGAGAACGGCTTCCGAATTCGAGGTGAGGTTACACAACTCAAATCCAGCGACTTTGTGGATTTCTCGGACTGAGCTAAAAACTGGATGCCTTTCTCGACAGATACAAAGCTCTCCACGAAGTTGTCCACATAATGGGAATCTTTGATGGCTTTTACGGCCCGAGGATCATATATACCGCTGTGCTCCAAGGCGTTCTTGAGCTTGACGTACTGAGTAGCACAAGGCGAGCATGCAGCTCCAATCGTTATCACCAGCAATTCGTAAACATCGGGCGGCTTGCCGTCATCCCCATCACGCCATAGAGATCGTTGCACGCATGTATCCTCCTGGCGAATCCTAATCTGGTGGAACATCTCCTTGATGTCTCCACAAACGGCAACTGCTCCCTCTCGGAAGTGAAAGTGGACAGATGGCAGCGGCTGGTATGTCTGAGGGCCCTTAAGCATGTAGGAATTGAGTGACACTCCATTTATCTCGGCGGTGGCGTCAAAAACTAGGCGGAGTTTTTGAGGTTTGTTATGGTTAACTACCCCAAAATGTGGCAAATACCAGGGCCTCGGTCCTGTGACGGCGGCTTCTGCTGGCTGCAGTTTACGGGCATAGCCTTTGTCCACGTTTTTTTTTTTTTTTTTTTATAATTGGCGCGCGCTAAAGGGGTTACGACTACCCTTAAGTGACATGACGTAAATCTTTATGATAAACTTGTAGGCGGCGGCGAAGTTGAGCGCGTTTATTTCTGTAGGATTACAATATTGTACATGGAAATAATTTCTTTATTGAATTCAGTACTTACCGCGGTTTGCACCTCTTCCTGGCTCCGACTAACGACAACAGACTGACAGAGCCGGTAAAGGTTGCCTTCGTTGAAGAGGTGCCAACCGCAGCATAAGTATTATTATGTGATCTATGCGCTCCTAGATGGCACTTTTAAGTCTTAGGGATTTTCCACAATAGAATATTAAAAATATATAGAAAACATAGAATATATAGAATATATTGAATATATACAGTATATAGAATATATAGCGTATATAGAAAATATAGAATATATAGAATATATATAATATATAATATATATAATATATAGAATACATAGAATAAATTGAATATATAGAATGTATAGAATATATCGAATATATAGAATATATAGATAATATAGAATGTATAGAATATATAAAATATATAGAATATATAGAATATATAAAATATATAAAATATATCGAAAACGTCTTTCTTGATTTTTCCGGCTAAGATAAACACGGTATATCCATTAATTGAGTGAGTTTTCTTCACTTGGCATCACAAGAAAAAAAAGTTCTGCTTGCGATTTTTCGTCCTGTTTGCATTGATGGCATCTGGAGGAGAAGATTCAACCACGAACTGTATGGGCTGTACGGTGGCATGAACCTAGTCAAGCGTCTACGGATACAACGCTTAAGGTGGCTAGGCCATGTAAAGCGGATGGACAGCTCTGCTCCAGCCCGAAGAGTCTTCGAATCCGAACCACAGGGACAACGCAACAGAGGACGTCCCAGACTGAGATGGCGCACACAAGTGGAAAAGGACCTCAACCAACTTGGAGTGCGCAATTGGAAGCAGTTGGCAAAAGATCGTGCTAGCTGGAGAGGCATGCTGGTTGAGGCTTAGGTCCACCCCGGACTGTAGCGCCATCTGAAGAAGAAGAAGAAGAATATATAGAATATATAGAATATATAGAATAAATAGAATATATATAATATATAGAATACATCGAAAACGTCTTTCTTTATTCTTCCTGCTAAGATAAACACGGCGTATCCATCAATTGAGTGAATTATCTTCACTTGGCATACAGGTTAAGCCCCCAATTTGTAGGATTTGCTTGCTTTTTATTACCTAACAATTTAATGATTTTACAGATTTGAAAATGTTACAGATTTATGATTTTACAAAGGTTTCGGTTTAGCGACCGACCACTTGGAGTTCTGTCAATGACTGTCGTTGATTGCTCTGGTAAACCTCGTGTCAGTTTGTCTGCCTGTATATGTGGGCGTTCATTCGGTTAGTTAACTGCCCTGTCTCGTCGGTCGTCGGTAGGGTGATGTACCATTAGTTGGTAATTGGTTCATTTGGTTTAGACTTAAATGTCCGTATCCATTAAGTGAACGAATATATAGAATATAGAGAATATATAGAATATATAGAATATATAGAATATATAGAATATATAGAATATATAGAATATATAGAATATATAGAATATATAGAATATATAGAATATATAGAATATATAGAATATATAGAATATATAGAATATATAGAATATATAGAATATATAGAATATATAGAATATATAGAATATATAGAATATATATAATATATAGAATACATCGAAAACGTCTTTCGTCCGGCTAAAATAAACACGGTATATCTATTAATTGAGTGAATTATCTTCACACGGCACGCCGGTTGAGCCCCCAATTTGTAGGATTTGCTTCCTTTTGTACTTTTTATTATGTTACAATTTAATGAGTTTACACATTTGATAATGTTACAGATTTATGGTTTTACAAAGGTTTCGGTTTAGCGACCGACCACTTGGAGTTCTGTCAATCAACTGTCGATAATTGCTCTGGTAATCCTCGTGTCAGTTTGTCTGCCTGTATATGTGGGCGTTCATTCGGTTAGTTAACTGCCCTGTCTCGTCGGTCGTCGGTAGGGTGATGCACCATTAGTTGGTAATTGGTTCATTCGGTTTAGACTTTGATGTCTGTATCCATTAAGTGAACGAATATATATAATATAGAGAATTTATAGAATATATAGAAAATATAGAATATATCGATATATATAGAGTATATAGAATATATGGAACACAACCGACCAGATCTTCACACTGCGGCAAATCCTGGAGAAGTCCCAAGAAGTACAAATCCACACCCACCATCTATTCGTCGATTTTAAGGCCGCGTATGACAGCGTGCATAGAGACGAGGTATACAGTGCAATGTCTAGTTTTGGCAACCCTACCAAACTCGTCAGATTGTGTCGGATGACGATGGAGAACTCTCGCTGCTCCGTCAAGGTCGGTAGCGAACTCACCGAGACCTTCGATGTCAAAAAAGGATTTAGACAAGGCGACGGGCTGTCATGCGACATCTTTAACATCATTCTTGAGGGGATCGTGCGTAACTCACACGTCAACATCAGACGCACGATCTTCCACAAGTCCGTTCAACTGCTAGCTTATGCGGATGACATTGACGTGATCGGCCGAACTCAGCGAGCCGTCAATGAGGCGTTTGCTAGCGTCGAAGCGGAAGCGGCTAAAGTGGGACTGGTGGTAAACGAGGGCAAAACTAAGTATATGCTGTCATCGAAGAAGGACGCAGAATATCGATGTCTCGGACAAAGCGTCACTATGGGCAGCAGACATTTCGAGGTAGTTAAGGACTTCGTCTATCTCGGCTCCGCGGTGAATAGGGACAATAACATAAGTACCGAAATCAAGCGCAGAATCACTCTTGCCAATCGCTGTTTCTTTGGGCTTAAGAGGCAATTGAGTAATAAAGCCCTCTCCCGAACGACCAATGTGACTTTGTACAACACCTTTTTCATCCCAGTCCTGCTTTACGGCGCAGAAACCTGGACGTTACTAAAAGCGGATGAGGAAGCACTTGGTCTGTTCGAGAGAAAAGTTCTGCGTGCGATTTTTGGTCCTGTTTGCGTTGACGGCATCTGGAGGAGAAGATTCAACCACGAACTGTATGGGCTTTACGGCGGCATGAACATAATCAAGCGTTTACGGATACAACGCTTAAGGTGGCTAGGCCATGTAGAGCGGATGGACAGCTCTTCTCCGGCCCGAAGAGCTTCTGGCAGCTGGCAAAAGATTGTGCTAGCTGGAGAGGCATGTTGGGTGAGGCCCAGGTCCACCCCGGACTGTAGCGCCATCTGAAGAAGAAGAAGAATATATAGAATATATATAATATATATAATATATAGAATACATCGAAAACGTCTTTCGTTATACTTCCTGCTACGATAAACACGTTGTATCCATTAATTGAGTGAATTATCTTCACTTGGCATACCGGTTGAGCCCCCAATTTGTAGGACGTGCTTGCTGTTGTACTTTTTATTACGTTACAATTTAATGATTTTACAGATTTCATAATGTTACAGATTTATGATTTTACAAAGGTTTCGGTTTAGCGACCGACCACTTGGAGTTCTGTCAATCAACTGTCGTTGATTGCTCTGGTAAACATCGTGTCAGTTTGTCTGCCTGTATATGTGGGCGTTCATTCGGTTAGTTAACTGTCCTGTCTCGTCGGTTGGTTGTAGGGTGATGTACCATTAGTTGGTAATTGGTTCATTCGGTTTAGACTTTAATGTCTGTATCCATTAAGTGAACGAATATATATAATATAGAGAATATATAGAATATATAAAATATATAGAATATATAGAATATATATAATATATATAGAATACATCGAAAACGTCTTTCGTCCGGCTAAGATAAACACGGTATATCCATTAATTGAGTGACTTATCTTCACATGGCACCCCGTTTGAGCCCCCAATTTGTAGGATTTGCTTCCTTTTGTACTTTTTATTATGTTACAATCGAATGAGTTTACAGTTTTATAATGTTACAGATTTATGATTTTACAAAGGTTTCGGTTTAGCGACCGACCACTTGGAGTTCTGTCAATCAACTGTCGTTGATTGCTCTGGTAAACATCGTGTCAGTTTGTCTGCCTGTGTATGTGGGCGTTCATTTGGTTAGTTAACTGTCCTGTCTCGTCGGTTGGTTGTAGGGTGATGTACCATTAGTTGGTAATTGGTTCATTCGGTTTAGACTTAAATGTCTGTATCCATTAAGTGAACGAATATATAGAATATAGAGAATATAGAGAATATAGAGAATATATAGAATATATATAATATATAGAATACATTGAAAATGTCTTTCGTCCGGCTAAAATAAACACGGTGTATCCATTAATTGAGTGAATTATCTTCACTTGGCATACCGGTTGAGCCCCCAATTTGTAGGATTTGCTTGCTGTTGTACTTTTTATTACGTTACCATTTAATGAGTTTACAGATTTGATAATGTTACAGATTTATGATTTTACAAAGGTTTAGATTTAGCGACCGACCACTTGGAGTTCTGTCAATCAACTGTCGATTATTGCTCTGGTAAGCCACGTGTCAGTTTGTCTGCCTGTATATGCGTGCGTACGTTCGGCTAGTTAACTGTCCTGTCTCGTCGGTCGGTTGTAGGGTGATGCATCATTAGATAATAATTGGTTCATTCGGTTTAGACTTTAATGTCTGTATCCATTAAGGGAACGAATATATATAATATAGAGAATATATAAAATATATAGAAAATATAGAATATATAGAATATACATAATATATACAATGTGGTCGCCGTGGCGCAGTGGTAAGTGCATCGACCGCGGCGCAGAAAAGTCTGGGTTCGATTCCCGGCGGGACACCTAGCATTTTTTCACGGCACCACCTCTTTCGAGTTGCTGACAACACTCAAAGAGTATTAATTGTCTATGAAAAGCTTCTCAAATCTCGCCGTTCGGAGTCGGCAAAAAACTGTAGGTCCCTTCTACTCGTGAAGAACAATAGCATGCACAACACGAGTAGTTGTTGTAGAAGCTAGGCCCTGGCCCGTTGTGGGCTGTAGTGCCACTCAATTATTATAATATATACAATATATAGATATATATATAATATATAGAATACATAGAATATATTGAACATATAGAATGTATAGAATATATAGATTATATAGATTATATAGAATGTATAGAATATATGGAATATATAGAATGTATAGAATATATATAATGTATAGAAGATATAGATAATGTAGAATATATAGAATATGTATGTAGCTATCCGGTGGATATAGGGTTCGGACCGAAGCCTGCCCGGACCAAAATGGAAACCTTGTAGTATAGTCGCAATCGATGCTGAGAATCTGAAAATATCATTTCTGCAGACTCCTAAACGGCAATGACGGCCAAAATCCCGCTGTTAGGCAGAATGTTCCACTTTATTTGGACGATGATAGACAATAATTCCGTTCCCCCCGACATAAACGAGGTCAAGATAGCAATATCGAGACTGTAGTCGAACAAAGCTGCTGGACTGTCCCGAGCATTGTTTAAAGCAGCTGGGGATGACCCGGTTGGGCGCATGCACCAGCTCGTCTGTAGGATATGGTCGGAGGAAAGCATGTCCGATGAGTGGAACCTCAGCGTCGTCTGTCCGGTCCACAAGAAAAGAGACCCCTTCGACTGCGCCAACTATCGAGGGATTAAGTCTCCTTAACATCGCATACAAGATCATTTCTGCCGTACTCTGTGAACGCCTGAAACCATTTGTCAACAATCTGATTGGTCCTTATCAGTGTGGTTTCAGGCCAGGGAAGTCCACCATCGACCAAATCTTCACACTACGGCAGATCGTGGAAAGGACCCAAGAAATGCAAATCGACACTCACCACCTATTCGTCGATTTCAAGGCCGCATATGACAGTGTGCATAGAGACGAGCTATACAGTGCTATGTCTAGTTTTGGCATTCCTAAAAACTCGTCAGATTGTGTAGGATGACGATGGAGAACTCTCCCTGCTCCGTCAAGGTCGGGCACGACCTTGCCGAGACCTTCAATGTCAAAAAGGTTTTAGACAAGGCGGCGCACTGTCATGTGACTTTTTTAACATCATCCTTGAGAAGATCGTGCGTAACTCACAGGTCAACACCAGAGGCACGATCTTCCAAAAGTCAGCTCAATTGCTAGCTTACGCCGACTATATTGACGTGATTGGTCGAACACAGCGAGGCGTCAATGATGCGTTTGCTGGCATTGAAGCGGAAGCGGCTAAAATGGGTCTGGTGGTAAATGAGGGCAAAACGAAGTACATGCTGTCATCAAGGAAGGACACACACCATCGGCGCCTCGGACAGAGCGTCACACTAGGCAGCAGAAACGTCGAGGTAGTCAAGGACTTCGTCTACCTCGGCTCCGCAGTAAACAGGGGCAATAAAACCAGTACCGAAATCCAACGCAGAATCACTCTTGTCAATCGCTGTTTCTTTGGGCTCAAGAGGCAATTGAGTAATCAAGCCCTCTCTCGAAAGACTAAGCTTGCTTTATATAACACCTTGATCATCCCTGTCCTACTTTATGACGCGGAAACTTGGACACTACTAAAAGCGGTTGAGGATGCTTTTATTGTAGGAACAATTTGTAGGATTTGCTTGCTGTTATACTTTTTATTACGTTACAATTTAATGATTTTACAGATTTGATAATGTTATAGATTTATGATTTTACAAAGGTTTCCGTTTAGCGACCGACCACTTGGAGTTCTGTCAATCAACTGTCGTTGATTGCTCTGGTAAACATCGTGTCAGTTTGTCTGCCTGTATATGTGGGCGTTCATTCGGTTAGCTACCTGTCCTGTCTCGTCGGTTGGTTGTAGGGTGATGTACCATTAGTTGATAACTGGTTCATTCGGTTTAGACTTAAATGTCTGTACCCATTAAGTGAACGAATATATAGAATATAGAGAATATATAGAATATATAGAATACATCGAAAACGTCTTTCGTCCGGCTAAAATAAACACGGTGTATCAATTAATTGAGTGAATTATCTTCACTTGGCATACCGGTTGAGCCCCCAATTTGTAGAATTTGCTTGCTGTTGTACTTTTTATTATGTTACAATTTAATGAGTTTACAGATTTGATAATGTTACAGATTTATGATTTTACAAAAGTTTAGATTTAGCGACCGACCACTTGGAGTTCCGTCAATCAATTGTCGATGATTGCTCTGGTAAACCACGTGTCAGTTTGTTTGCCGTATGTGTGCGTTCGTTCGGTTAGTTAACTGTCCTGTCTCGTCGGTCGGTTGTAGGGTGATGTACTATTAGTTGGTAATTGGTTCATTCGGTTTAGACTTTAATGTCTGTATCCATTAAGTGAACGAATATGTATAATATAGAGAATATATAGAATATATAAAATATATAGAATATATAGAATATATATAATATATATAGAATACGTCGAAAACGTCTTTCGTCCGGCTAAGATAAACAGGGTATATCCATTAATTGAGTGACTTATCTTCACATGGCACCCCGTTTGAACCCCCAATTTGTAGGATTTGCTTCCTTTTTTACTTTTTATTATGTTACAATTTAATGAGTTTACAGATTTGATAATGTTACAGATTTATGATTTTACAAAGGTTTAGATTTAGCGACCGACCACTTGGAGTTCTGTCAATCAACTGTCGATTATTGCTCTGGTAAGCCACGTGTCAGTTTGTCTGCCTGTAAATGCGTGCGTTCGTTCGGTTAGTTAACTGTCCCGTCTCGTCGGTCGGTTGTAGGGTGATGCACCATTAGGTAATAATTGGTTCATTCGGTTTAGACTTTAATGTCTGTATCCATTAAGCGCACGAATATATATAATATAGAGAATATAAAGAATATATAGAAAATATAGAATATGTATAATATATGTTAACATGAAATTCGCTGAGCCCAGCCACCAGGTGCAACGTCAACACAACCTGAGTGCATTCATCCCATCAACACCAGCGGTGAACCTTTCCCACACTTCACCCAAATTCGAGGAATAGCTTCCACCCGCTGCAAGCTCCAAACATAGTGTCAGCAGAACGTCGAGAAGTCAACGCCGGAATATTGCTGTTGTGTCAACAACAATTAGCCTATAAGTAGCCGAAACGAATATTGTAATATTGTGTCTTCTTCGAGTATTCACATGATCTTGTCGTGTAATAAACCGGGCAGTTGCCCCGCGAAAATTTAAATTGTATTTTTTTTAGTCTTCACCGCGTAAAAAACCATAACTGGCGCCCGAGCAAGTTAGTGTTAAGTAAAGCCCGAGCAAATTAAGTGTAAATCCGAGCAAGTTAGTGTTAAGTAAAGCCCGAGCAAATTAAGTGCAAATCCGAGCAAGTTAAGGTAAGCCCGAGTAAGTTATAAAAATACGAAAGAAAAATAAGTTCATAGAACTGAAATCGCGCATACTAAAATAGTTCATAGAACTAAAAGCGGAAAAAGTGCGTGACTTTTTAAATAACTTAAAACAAATAAAAATCCACATGGTGGGTAGTGTTGAAACGTGGTCATCGTGGTGAAGCAGAAGAAACAACAAGAAGAACCGACTCCCCTGGAGAAAAGAGGCCCCTTAGTAGCTGCACCAGCAGAGGAAAAGGAGCTAGTGTATCCTAGCAGCCGCTGCAGTGTCATGATATTAATGTAAGCCTAGTGATTAAGTACAAATTTTAATTGCAAAATATTCAAAACACGAACAGAAAATATAATTTTAAGTTAATAAGAATCCATATTTTGTAACTTGAAACATACAATTAAGTAAATTAAGTGTGTATTTTGTAATCCATTCCTTTAACCATGTCAAATCCAAATAACCTTGTCCGCTCGTCGTTCCTAGCCCAGTTACCCCCAGAAAATACCCCAGAAAACCCAAGACCCTCCCCAGCCCAGACACAAACACCGGCTCCTGTAATACCAACTTCCCAATTACAAGAAATAGTGGCGAACATAGTTCACTCTATGTTAAATCCGAACCTTGATACATCATTTTCAAGAGAGCAAGGTATAAACCCCGAATATAGAAACAACCTTGAAGATTTAGACAAAATTCCAGATTCAGTCAAATGCCTTCGTGATTTTTCGGGAAAACCAGGCGAATACAGCTCGTGGAGAAAAAGCGTAGAGCGTATCCTCCAGCTGTACCAGTCACTAGAAGGTACCCCGAAGTATTATGGTATCTTGAACACTATGCGGAACAAGATAACGGGAAACGCCGATGCAGTTCTCGAATCATATAATACGCCCCTAAACTGGAAAGCAATTTCCAGATGTTTGTCGCTGCATTACGCAGACCAGAGAGACCTTGGTACTTTAGAGTACCAAATGACATCTCTGATTCAGGGACATTTGCCAGTCCAAGACTTCTACCAAAAAGTCTATAAGCATTTATCCTTAATACTAAATAAAATTCAGTGGACATTGGACATGGACATTGGCCCCGAAGCAATGACTACACTTACTAGCTTTTATCGTAGCAAAGCCCTCGATACGTTTATTCGCGGTTTAAACGGAGACCTTCCGAAACTCTTAGGTGTTCGTGAACCAAGAGAGCTTCCGGAAGCACTAAACCTTTGTCTAAAGCTAGAGAATCAAAAATTCCGTTCAAGTTATGCAAATAACGTGCATAAAACATACCAACCTCAACAACCTCCAATCCCGCAAAGAAGTAATAGATTTAGTCAAGCTCCCCCGCGAGGAAACTTATTCTTTCCACAAATCGCGTATATCCCGCAAAATCACCCCATTATTTTCAACAACAATCTCAAAACGGCCAGTATCAACAACAACCACAATACAGTCAACACCAACAGCAGCACAGATCACCGCAGTACCAACAACACCATCAATATGATTATTACAACTCCTAGGCTCCTCCGAGAACAACTGCGCCTAAGCCCCAGCCTAAGCCAGAACCGATGGAGACCTCAACCATCAACTCATCCGCTGTCAACTATCAGAACAGACCAAAACCTTTTAAGTATGCAGGGAAACGTCAACCAAGCCAATCTATGCAAGCCCCTCAGCAAACAAAGTATCAAAGGAATTACCATATAGACGTCGAGAGACCTACAGATGAGGAACCACCACCTTTTGTCGTCCAACCAACAGGCGAAATTTGTTCCAGGGACGCTTACGCATTCTATCAAGTAACTAATACTGATGAAGTTGAGCAATACCCTGATTTACGAAACTATGTTCTACAGCAACGTAATAACCAGGAAAAATTTGACGAAGAAGTTTCAGATTTCTCTGACATAAATTTTTTAGAATAAACCCTTCTTCGCTGCCTTACATCCAATGCAGATCGAAGAGTGGACAAATATTTAACTTTCTCATAGACACAGGATCCAGCAAGAATTATATTCAGCCAAATTTAGTAAAAAAGCAATTCAAAAACACCCATAACTCACCATACTATTTTAAATCTTTTCGGCCAAAATGATATTAACCATAAATTTTTCTTACTTCCAACTCTAACGTCGTTCCACGGTATTCTAGGAAACGACAGCCTTAAGCGATTATCTGCAGTAATTGACACAAAAAACGATTGTCTGACTATTTTAAATAAGATGAAAGTAAAAATTAGACAACTAAATTGTCAAGCTTTAAATTTTCTCAACAACAAACTGAGCCATATGCCAGAATTTCAAAGGAATTCGATCAAGTCTCTTGTCCAGAAATACCCTTCGCTTTTTGCAGACCCTGACGAAAAGCTTACTTACACAACGAAAGTTGTGGGCGAAATAAGAACGAACACGGACACACCAGTGTATTCCAAGTATTATCCGTATCCTGCTTCATTGAGAGAAGAAGTTAACAAACAGATACAGAAACTTCTCGATGATAATATAATAAGACCTTCTCGTTCCCCGTATAATTCACCAGTGTGGATTGTACCGAAAAAAGACGATTCAAACGGTAACAAGCAGTATAGGCTCGTAATAGATTTTCGAAAGCTCAATTCGGTAACAGTATCAGACCGTTACCCCATCCCTGAAATAAATGAGGTGTTATCCCAGTTAGGCGAAAGTAAATATTTTTCTGTACTAGATTTAAAAAGCGGTTTCCACCAAATTCCCCTGAAACCTTCGGATATGGAAAAAACTGCCTTTTCCATAAATAACGCAAAATATGAGTTCACCCGACTTCCCTTCGGACTCAAAAACGCCTCGTCCATTTTTCAACGTGCTTTGGACGATATCTTGCGTTCTCCAATGGGCAAATTCTGTCGCGTTTATATTGACGATATTATTGTCTTCAGTAAAACGTTACAAGAACATATTGCACACTTGGAAGAAATATTCCGAATACTTCATGAAGCTAACATGAAAGTACAATTAGACAAGTGCAACTTCTTTAAGGAAGAAGTTGAATTTCTTGGCTTTATTGTATCATCAAAAGGAATTTCTGCAAACCCTAAAAAGGTCGAGGCTATTGTAAACTTCCCTATTCCAAAAACTCTTAAGCAACTCCGTTCTTTCCTATGTTTATCTGGCTATTACCGTCGTTTTGTGAAAGATTATGCAAAACTCGCCAAACCCCTCACTTCTCTCTTGAGAGGAGAAGGAGGTCGAATTTCAAAACATCAGTCTAGCAAAATTCCTATTTCATTGTCCCCTACTGCTATGGAAGCCTTTAAGAAGTTGAAAAATTCCCTAGTTTCAAGAGATTTACTACTTGTCTACCCTGATTTCGGTATACCATTTGAGCTGACAACCGATGCCTCCGAATATGCGATCGGTGCGGTACTTTCTCAAAATGATAAGCCAATAACGTTCATCTCCAGATCATTAAGCAAAGCTGAAGAACATTACGCTGCTAATGAAAAAGAGATGCTCGCCATCATTAGGGCTTTAAACACCCTTCGAAACTACCTGTACGGAACAGCACACGTCAAAATCTACACTGATCATCAACCCCTCACATACGCTCTTAGCAACAAAAATAATAATTCAAAAATTAAGCGTTGGAAGGCTATTCTTGAGGAGTATAGTCACGAATTGCACTATAAGCCAGGCAAAAGCAATGTCTGCAACAGACGCTTTGTCTCGTCCTCCAAGAACCGCTGAAGTGAATTCAATGACTGTTACTCAGCACAGCGCTGAAAGCTCAGCACATGAAATGATACCTGCGGTAGAATCACCCATTAACGTCTTCAAAAACCAAATTTTTCTTCAGATTGGAAATAGTTCAAGTTATTCTTTTAAAATCCCCTTTCCAACTTACCATAGTCATACATTTACCCAACAGGAGTATACGGATGAAGAACTCATTGCGATACTAAAAAAAATATCTATACCCCAGCGTAATAAATGGAATTTATACTAATGAAGAAATCATGGGCAGAATTCAGGAGTTTTACCCATACCATTTCAGATCCTATAGGACCAGATTCACTCAATCCCAGGTAAAAGACCTTTCGAATTCAACGGATCAAACAGAACAAATTCTCAAAGAACACAACAGAACTCACAGAAGTTGTAACGAAAATAAAATGCAATTGCTTCAATATTATTATTTTCCGAAAATGAGATCAAAAATCAACGAAATTGTGAAGCAATGTAGAGTTTGTAAAGAGCAAAAGTACGATCGTCATCCGAATAAACCTGAATTGCGCAGTACTCCCATTCCGCAATATCCAGGTCAGATCATTCATCTCGACATCTATTCCACAAATAAAAATTTAGTATTAACAGCAATAGACAAATTTTCAAAATTTGCTCAAGTTCGAATCTTAAAATCTAGAGCAGTCGAAGATGTTAGAGAACCTCTGAGACAAATTATTTTCTCGTTTTGTGTCCCCAAAATGGTCGTGTTTGACAATGAGAAGACTTTTAGTTCAGTTTCCATATGTTTCATGTTGCAAGATCAATTAGGAATCGAAATTTATAAAACCCCCCCTTACACAAGCGCGGTGAATGGACAAGTGGAAAGGTTCCACTCGACGTTATCAGAAATAATGCGTTGTCTAAAAACCGAGCGCGTTCATAGATCTTTCGAAGAACTGTTAGACAGAGCTGTCTATGAGTATAACTACTCCTTTCATTCAACTACGAAACAACGCCCAATAGAAACTTTTTTCGGTAGAACAGTTAGTACAAACCCGGAACAATATCGAACGTTCAAGGCAAGATACGATTGAAAACTTGACAAGAAAACAAAAACTAGATTTGGACTACCACAACAAGAAACGTACAAAAATCAAAACATACAATCCCGGTGAAACTATTTTCGTAAGAATTAACAAACGGTTTGGTACCGGTTAATTATCAGCAAGATATAAGAAAGAGATAGTCGAGGAAGATAAATCAACCACTATTCTTACGGAGTCAGGCAAAGTCATCCATAAATAATAATATTCGGAATTAACCTTTTTTTCAGATTCCTCCTTCTCGCGCAATGTCTTGCGGAAGTTCAAATTTTGGATTATTCCAATTCCAAAATTGTGTCCGTACACACAGGTACGGCTAAGCTTCAAACGGGTACATCTATCCCGAGATATATCCAAGCTTATCAGTCAATTGAATAACCTTAAACCAAAATCCCGTACTCCCAGATCCCTAAATTTCATAGGAAGTGCGAGGAAATGGCTAGCCGGTAGCCCCGACCACGACGACTTTCAAATTGTTAAGTACCAGATGCACAAAATTCTAAAAAACAATAACAATCAAGTAGTTATTAATGAGAAATATATCGAAAGAATAAATCAGTTGTCAAATATAAGCAATAATGTACTCAATTTGTTAAAAGAAAACAATAAATTTGCAAGCGATTATATACTAGAAATTAAGTTTCAGCTAGATGTATTAAAAGAAGATATTGCGACACAATAAACAGCCAGCACATTCCAACCATCGAGGAACTCCATACGGGAATGATACTCTTGAACCAGTTCGACGGTACAATCTCCGTGGAAGGCAACAAAGTTAACCTGACTCTAACCTTCATTCTACGACACCACAACTCATCTATTGTAATAAATGGCCAAGAATACAAATCTTTGGAGATGTCCTTCACAAAGCCACTACCAGCAGTCTTGCATCCCAATTCATCAACCGGAACCTATGAAGAATTACTCACCTTGGAGATGCTAAAGGAATTGCATGTCAATAACACAATTCATATTGACGAAGTAGAAACCAAAAATCAAGTTCATCTCGCCATTAACTACAGCGCCACATTCGTAATAGTAGTGACAGCAATAGTAATAATCATCAAACATCATATGTGCCACAAAAAGGTAGTTTCTGTCCATGCCACAACCGAAGTCCGAGAAGTTCGAGCCGAACAACAAAGTCAAACAAAGCCACCACAACCCAGCCAAGTACCAATACTTTACACGGTGTCGAGTGAGGACACTCGATTTTAAGGAGGGAGGTGTTAACACGAAATACGCTGAGCCCAGCCACCAGGTGCAACGTCAACACAACCTGAGTGCATTCATCCCATCAACACCAGCGGTGAACCTTTCCCACACTTCACCCAAATTCGAGGAATAGCTTCCACCTGCTACAAGCTCCAGACATAGTGTCAGCAGAACGTCGAGAAGTCACCGCCGGAATATTGCTGTTGTGTGAGCAACAATTAGCCTATAAGTAGCCGAAACGAATATTGTAATATTGAGTCTTCTTCGAGTATTCACTTGATCTTGTCGTGTAATAAACCGGGCAGTTGCCCCGCGAAAATTTAAATTGTGTTTTTTTTAGTCTTCACAACGTAAAAAACCATAACTTATATACAATATATAGAGATATATATAATATATAGAATACATAGAATATATTGAACATATAGAATGTATAGAATATATAGAATATATAGAATATATAGATTATATAGAATGTATAGAATATATAATGTATAGAAGATATAGAATATGTGGAATATATAGAATATATATGTAGCTATCCGGTGGATATAGGGTTCGGACCGAAGCCTGCCCGGACCAAAATGGAAACCTTGTAGTATAGTCGCAATCGATGCTGAGAATCTGAAAATATCATTTCTGCAGACTCCTAAACGGCAATGACGGCCAAAATCCCGCTGTTAGGCAGAATGTTCCACTTTATTTGGACGATGATAGACAATAATTCCGTCCCCCCCCGACATAAACGAGGTCAAGATAGCAATATCGAGACTGTAGTCGAACAAAGCTGCTGGACTGTCCCGAGCATTGTTAAAAGCAGCTAGGGATGACCCGGTTGGGCGCATGCACCAGCTCGTCTGTAGGATATGGTCGGAGGAAAGCATGTCCGATGAGTGGAACCTCAGCGTCGTCTGTCCGGTCCACAAGAAAAGAGACCCCTTCGACTGCGCCAACTATCGAGGGATTAAGTCTCCTTAACATCGCATACAAGATCATTTCTGCCGTACTCTGTGAACGCCTGAAACCGTTTGTCAACAATCTGATTGGTCCTTATCAGTGTGGTTTCAGGCCAGTGAAGTCCACCATCGACCAAATCTTCACACTACGGCAGATCCTGGAAAGGACCCAAGAAATGCAAATCGACACTCACCACCTATTCGTCGATTTCATAGAGATTGTGTAGTGTTGGCATTCCTACCAAACTCGTTAGATTGTGTAGGATGACGATGGAGAACTCTCGCTGCTCCGTCATGGTCGGGCACGACCTCACCGAGACCTTCAATGTCAAAAAAGGTTTTAGACAAGGCGGCACACTGTCATGTGACTTTTTTAACATCATCCTTGAGAAGATCGTGCGTAACTCACAGGTCAACACCAGAGGTACGATCTTCCAAAAGTCAGCTCAATTGCTAGCTTACGCCGACTATATTGACGTGATTGGTCGAACACAGCGAGGCGTCAATGATGCGTTTGCTGGCATTGAAGCGGAAGCGGCTAAAATGGGTCTGGTGGTAAATGAGGGCAAAACGAAGTACATGCTGTCATCAAGGAAGGACACACACCATCGGCGTCTCGGACAGAGCGTCACACTAGGCAGCAGAAACCTGGAGGTAGTCAAGGACTTCGTCTACCTCGGCTCCGCAGTAAACAGGGGCAATAACACCAGTACCGAAATCAAACGCAGAATCACTCTTGTCAATCGCTGTTTCTTTGGGCTCAAGACGCAATTGAGTAATCAAGCCCTCTCTCGAAAGACTAAGCTTGCTTTATATAAATTAAAATCCTCCTTGTTGGGATTTTTTTGAAAAGAAATATCTTTATTATTCGGAATCTACTTAAAGACTGAACTGAACATTAAATTCGATTAATAATTACACCTAAGCTTAACCTACTGCATCAGCAGAACGACGCTCGCCGGCAGGTGAATATTGGGTTGCGCGTGTTGACCCAGACGCGACGTCAGCAATTTGGGGGCTGGTGCAATACAGGAATTTGAGCTCGTGCAGCGCTGGTGTTGGATGGCTTGTGAACGATGGCTTGTGAACTTTCCCATCGTTAACTCCTCCCTCCTTAAAAAGATGCGTCCCGCATCTTCACGCAAAAGGAATGTTATAGATGCTGGGGAAGGTTTGTGGAGATGTTGGTTGCTTGATGTCCATCGGCTTTATTGCAACGATCGGAGTGATATTGTCCGCAATTGGCTGAATTCTTCTTCTTGTGCCCACCATGACCACTATCAGGATGAGGGCTACTAGTAAACTATACGTCAGGATTTGATGGGTTTCTGCTTCTGTTTTAATCTTGGAAATATATTGTGTGTTGTTAGTGTGTAGTTCCCTCATAAGTTCTAAGGAGAGAACTTCTTCGATTCCTAGGTCTTCTGAGGCTGGGTGAAGTGTGGGAGGTAACGCTTGGAGTTGCACCGCTTCCTTCGAAACGTATCGTTGGTTATTTATCACAACTGTGTCATTGTTGAATTTAATGACGTATGTTCCGTTTAGGGCCAGCGTTTTGTTGTTGAACTCTACCGTGCCGTTGAATTTGTTGACAATGATGAGTCCTGTTGAAATCTCCTCCAGTTCAGGAACATGTTGGCTATTTGTCTGTCTGCATGATGCATTTCTATTGTCTAATAGGTTCTTAATGCATAGATCGAAACTTATATCTACTAATTCTGAATTCTTACATAATGTTACTTCATTTACTTTCTTACAGCTACTTACAATTCCATACAATTTGTCTTCACTTTTTATTACTTGTCTATAGTTTATTTTATTTATTAGGCCGTTTGGCTTCTTTATTGGCGTTAATATTAGTTTTGAATACAATTCTTTCTTCGTTTTTGGTATGTTTATTATATATAGTAAGTTACTGCTATTTGAAGCAATTTTAATATCTGCAAACTTGAGACCTTCTTCTGCATTAATAAATGGTAGAACATCTTTATCTATTGTTTCAATTATAATGTCAAGCTCATTCTTACATAAAATATTTAAATTTACTGTGTTTACCTTTGCCAGTTCTATGACATATATTATGTTAATTAATTCCTCTTTAATCGTTTTTATTTTGTATAATAGTATTACATTAAATTGATGCTCTATGGAGCTATCTCGTTTTATAATATTTATTATTTCGTTTGTAGTTTTTATAATCTTATTCAATTTTTCTTCGTGTTCTTTATTAATGTAAAATTGGTTATTGTTATTACTTATTATATTATTTATGCTATCTCTTAATATGACAAAATCTTGGTGGTCGGGTGTTCCCGCGATCCACTTCCATCCTGTACCTATAAAATCTAATGACCTTTTTACCTTATTGTTTCTTACTCTTCTCATGAGAGATTCTATTTTTTCTAACTCATAGTTGAATAAGGGAAGGAAAGGTTTATTCCTAGGGGTATTTTGGATAATGGGACGTGTTTGGGATAGGAAGGTTTCAAAGGGAATTAAATCGATGTTGTGTATTAATTTAATACTACCTTCAGTAATTTTTGCCGCACCGTCGTTCAATACAATAATGGGGGAGTGGTAGTAATCGAGAATGTTGACTTCTCCAAGAGAAGTTTGGACGAGGAACCTGTCGAAAGGTGAAAGGAAAGGATAGGAGTAAGGTTCAATGTCTGATATTGTTTTTGTGGACTGTTTTTCCAGTCTCAGTAATTACTGTAGTAGATTTGTCTTCTTTTACCTTTTCTTTTCTGTACCGTTTCGTTAATTTTGAGCCTATACGTTTATTTACTTTTATGAAGATGGTGTCTCCTGGTGAATATGTCTTGAGAGGTGGCCTGTTTTTGTTATGATAAGCAAGATCGGCGTCTTGCTTCTTTTTTAATCTATTCGCGTTTTCTGAATGTACTCTGTCAATTTCTACTGGATCGAGACTGATATTTCTGGAGAAGAAAAGGTCAACTGGTTTCTTTTTCGTTACTGAATGAATGGAAAAGTTGTACGCATAAACAGCAGCTTCAATAAGTTCCGTGAAGGACTGGTAGTTTCTTTCAGCTTGAGACATCTCATTATTTCGGCAAGTGTAGAATGAAGTCTTTCCACTTGTCCGTTAGATGTACTGGAATACGGTGGAGTAGTGAAAACTTGTATTCCAAACTCATTCTCTAGCATAAATGTTATGGTGGAGGAATTAAATGATTTTTCGTTGTCGAATACGATGACCTTGGGTATGCCATAACCGAATATGATTTCTCTAAGTGGCTGGCGTATATGTTCTATTGCTTTTGATTCTATAATTTTGAATAAGGAATATTTAGAAAATTTATCAATAGCAGTTAGCACTAGCTTTCCTTCGGTAGAGAAAATATCTACATGAATTATTTCACCTGGATGTTTTGGTAAAGGTGTTGATTGTATTTGGACTTTGTTGGGATGGCGGTCGTACTTATTTTCCTTACAAATCGAGCAAAGTCTGGTAATTTTCTTAATTTTCCTCGACATGCTGGGGAAATAGTATTTGTCCAAAATCTGAACTTTGTTCTCGCGATCGTTTCTGTGAGCACGGTTGTGTGTGTCTATGATGATCTTACGTTGCTCCTCTTCGTTCTTAACGTCTTGAACTACGATCTGCGTGAATTGAATTCGATAAGTGCTAAAGTGCTCTGCGTAGATATTTTGTATCATTCCCATGATACGCTCTTGTGTCTTGATGCAATTAGTTACGGATGGATTTAATCGTTTTTTTAGGATTTCAATAAGCATTGACTCGTTATAAAAGGGTGAGGTGATTGTATGTCTATAGTATGTAGGGAATACAATTTCGAAAGTTTCACTATGAGGTGTACCTACTAAAAGGAAAATTTGGTTCTTAAAACAGTTAATTGGGGAGTCGACACTGAATATTAAATCATGTGATGAGCTCTCATCGCTGTGAATTGTTGGAGTCATCGAGTTAATTTGTGTGGCAAAGTTTTGCCTTGAAAGGGCGTCAGCAACTACGTTAGTTTTTCCGGGCTTGTATTTAAGCTCGTAGACGTATTCTTCCAACAATGCCTTCCATCGTTTTAACTTGGTGTTATTGTTCTTATTACTCAGTGCATAAGTTAGAGGTTGGTGATCTGTATAGATGAGAACTTTCGCCGAACCGTAAAGGTAATTCCTGAGACAGTTGAGAGCCCATACGATGGCTAGCATCTCCTTCTCATTAGTGGCGTAGTTTTCCTCTGTCTTACTGAGTGTCCTTGAAATGAACGTGATGGGTCTATTCTGTTGTTATAGAACGGCACCTATGGCAAAGTTTGACGCATCTGTAGTTAACTCAAATGGTTTTTTATAGTCGGGATAGGTTAACACTAAATCATCTGATGTCAAGGATCGCTTGATTTTCTCGAAGGCATCCTGGGCTTCTTTATTAAGATGGATGACCTTTTTGCTCGAGAGGTTTTTGGACAGGCGTCCATCCTCCCCCCTTAAAAGGGATGTCAGGGGTTTGGCAAGCTTTGCGTAGTCTCGGATGAATCTCCGATAATACCCTGACAGACCAAGGAAAGATCTTAATGCCTTTAGGTTGTTTGGAGCTGGGAAATTTTGAATAGCCTTGACTTTCTCAGGATTAGTTTTAATGCCTTCCGACGAGACTATAAATCCGAGGAACTCTACTTCCTGCTTATAAAACTCGCATTTGTCGAGCTGTACTTTGAGGTTTGCGTTGCTTAGGGTTTCAAAGACTTTACGAATATTCGCGAGGTGTGTTGCGAGATCTGGGCTGAAAATTATCAGGTCGTCGATATACACATAGCATATCTTTCCGATGGGGTCTCTAAGGATATCATCTAGAGCTCTCTGGAAAATTGCTGGTGCATTTTTCAGACCAAATGGCAGTCTGGTGAACTCGAATTTGCCGTTCTTTATTGAAAATGCAGTTTCTTCCATGTCCTCTTCTCTTAAAGGGATCTGGCGAAAACCACTCTTCAAATCAATAACGCTAAACCATTTGTTTTTTCCCAAATTTTAGAGTACGTCATTTATTTCGGGAATTGGGTACTTATCAGGGATCGTAATGGAGTTTAGTTTCCGATAGTCTATTACGACTCTGTACTTCTTTTTCCCAGACGCATCTGCCTTTCTGGGGACAATCCACACCGGTGAATTGTATGGCGATCTGGAGCGTCTTATGATGCCATCTTCCAAGAGTTTCTGGACTTGTTGTTCGACCTCGTCTTTGAGTGCAGCGGGATATGGGTAAAATTTGGAATAAACGGGAGAGTCCGAGGTGGTTCGGATCTCACCTTTGACTGTAGTGGTACACGTGAGCTTATTATCGGGATCGTCAAAGAGGATAGGGAATTCTTTTACTAGACTTTCAATATTAGATTTCTGTTGTGCAGTCATATGATCGGTACGAATAGCTATGGAATTTACGGATTCTGATATAAGTTGTTTGATTCTTACTTTAACGGAACCATCGACAACCATATAATTGCTTTTGATGTGTATGACAGCGGAAAGATCTTTTAGACTGTCATTACCAAGAATGCCATGAAACGATTTCAATCCAGGCATGAGGAAAAATTTAAGTTTTTTGTCGTTTAGACCAAAGAGATTGAGAAAGGTGTGTTCGCTGACTTTAATATTACCTCCAACAGAATTTGCAAAAAAGGGTTTTTCATTCGGTAAAGGGTTAATAACTAGACTTGGTTGAATATAATTTTTGTTCGACCCGGTGTCGATCAAAAATTTTAATATTTGACCATTCCTCGTCTTACATTCAAAGTATGGAAGAGAGGAATGATTCATTCTAAAAAATGGATATCATTAAACTTGGCACATTCGGTTTCAGCTTCCTGCGGGATGGAGTCCATGTATTCGTCAAGGGTTTGTAGATTCTGATTGTCCTCGTATTGAATACTCTGTTCGTATTGTTGCGCATCGGGTTCATGCTCCTCTCCAGTGTTTATGTGGAAATTCCTCTGCATCTTTGGTGGGTGAATTTGACGTGATGGCGGTGCGACTTGCCTTTTTGGTGCGGGGGGCCAGTTCTTCTGCTGTGGTCGGTTCATATAATTCACGTTGTTTGTCCTTATTGTAGAGGCATCCATCGGCTCTGGTGGTGGTTGTAATCTTGGAGCTGGATTATTCTGGGCGAAAGTGTTTGACCGGAACTGAGGTGCTACAGGTCTTGGGCCAGGATTATACTGCGGTGTAGTATTTGGTCTTATTGGATTATGCCATAATTGAGGTATAAATTGTTGTCTTGGTTGTGGTTGTGGATGTGGATGTGGATATACACGTCGTGGTGGAAGAGGTGGTGGCTGTTGCACCCTTCTTATACTGTTTTGTGTAGCCATAGCATAATGAGATCTAAAACTTTGGTTCTCAAGTTTTAGACACAGATGTAAGGCTTGAGGTAAGTCTACCGGTTCTCGAATACCGAGAAGCCGGGGCAAGTCGCCTTTGAGACCTCTTACAAAGGTGTCCAAAGCCTTTTCTCTGTAGGTATGCATGAGCAAATTTAGCGCTTCTTCGCCAGTATTCATGCTAGATATTTTATTAAGAATTAGAGAGAGATGGGCGTACACTTGTTGATAGAATTCGTGTACTGTAAAATTACCCTGTACCAGTGATGTTATCTGGTATTCTAAAGTGCCTAGGTCTCTTTTATCTGCATAGTGCAGAGTGAGGCAACGTGTAATACAGTCCCAATTCAATGGCGTGTTATAGGATTCCAAAACGTGGTCCGCGTGACCGACAATTTTGTTCCTAATGACATTTAAAATGCCGAAGTATTTTGGAGAGCCTTTTATCGAATCATAGATTCTTAAAATTCTCTCCACGCTCTTCCGCCAAGAGCTAAATTCTCCGGGTTGGCCTGAGAATTCGCGTAGTGATCTTACGACATCCGGAATTTTGTCAAGTTCAGCGAGATTTGCTCGTTGATCTTGGTTGATCGTTTGCTCAATTCCCGCGAACTGGTCTGAATTAGGGTTGATTATCGATTGGATAATCCTCCTACCTTCAGTTTCCAGTGTTTGTGAGACTATTGAAGTAATTAGTGAAGAAAGATTTGCAATATTCATAGTTTGGGGATTTGTGGGGTTAGGGGTATCTGGATTCGGGGCGCGAATATCGTTCGGATTGATAAGGACCGGGGGACGTATGAGGTTATTGGGATTAGACATTTCGGTACAGTTAAAATTTTCGTAGTAAGAAACGTAGGTAAGAAAATCAATGAAATTATTATGGAACAGTTAGTATTTTCGTAGTAAGTATAAATTTGCAATTTATATCGGAATTATTTATAAGTTATAAAGGTTCTTCTTCGACTTATATGGGAATATACAATTTTTCTTTAGAATTACGTGTAGGTTATAATCGTTTTCTCAATATTTGTATAAACACTTGGATTGTTGACAATTTCTTAGTATGTATTAAATGTGAATTATAAAAATTTTATAGATTATTTACTAAAACTAGGCTTACATTATAAGTAGAAACATCGAGCGGCTGACACGTCGTATCTCCTTTTTGCGTACTGCTACTCGGGGGCCTCGTTTCTCGAATGATCCTTTTTTTGGCACTACTTGAGGGCCGTATGAACAGTGGCACTGCTTGAGGGCCTTTCTCTTTACACGAACTTGAAGCTTCACTCACACCCTTGGCACTACTTGAGGGCCTTTCACGGTGTGTTCTTCACTAGGATTTTTCACTAGGGTTTTTCACTAGGTTTTTTTTTTCACTAGCGTTTTTTGTCACTTCACGTTCGCGAGGGGTTCGGGGACACAGGTTTTTTCCGGCTTTCTCACTACTTTAGGGATACTCGTCGTTATTATTTCGCGGATGAATTTTACACTACTTGAGGGTTTTATTAGCTTCAACACGCGATACCTGTGTCCCTGCTCGGGCGCCAATTAAAATCCTCCTTGTTGGGATTTTTTAAAAAAAATATCTTTATTATTCGGAATCTACTTAAAGACTGAACTGAACATTAAATTCGATTAATAATTACACCTAAGCTTAACCTACTGCATCAGCAGAACGACGCTCGCCGGCAGGTGAATATTGGGTTGCGCGTGTTGACCCAGACGCGACGTCAGCAATTTGGGGGCTGGTGCAATACAGGAATTTGAGCTCGTGCAGCGCTGGTGTTGGATGGCTTGTGAACGATGGCTTGTGAACTTTCCCATCGTTAACTTATAACACCTTGATCATCCCTGTCCTACTTTATGACGCGGAGACTTGGACACTACTAAAAGCGGATGAGGATGCCCTTGGTCTCTTGGAGAGAAAAGTTCTCCGTGCGATTTTTGGTCCTATTTGCGTTGATGGCATCTGGAGGAGAAGATTCAACCACGAACTGTATGGGGTGAACAACGGCATGAGCCTAGTCAAGCGTCTACGTATACAACGCTTAAGAAGGCTAGGTCATGTAGAGCGTATGGACACCACTGCTCCGGCCCGAAAAGTCTTCGAATCTTAGCCATTGGGACAACGCAACAGAGGACGGCCCAGGATAAGGTGGCGCACACAAGTGGAGAAGAAGCACAAACTTGAAGTGCGTAACTGGCGGCAGCTGGCGAAAGATCGTGCTGGCTGGAGAGGCATGTTGGTTGAGGCCCAGGTCCACTACGGACTGTAGCGCCACAAGAAAAAGAAGAAGAAGAAGAATAAGAATATAGAGAATATATAGAATATATAGAATATGTAGAATATATACAAATATAGAATATATAGAATAAATAGGATATATAGAATATATAGAATATATAGAATATATATAAAAAATATATAAAATATATAGAATATGTATTATGTTTAGAATATATAGAATATATAGAATATGTAGAATATATGGAATATGTAGACTATATAGAAATATAGAATGCATAGAATATACGGAATATGTAGAATATTTAGAATATATAGAATATATAAAATATATAGAATATATAGAATATTTATTATATTATTAGTTGGTAATTGGTTCATTCGGTTTTGACTTAAATGTCTGTATCTGTATTAAGTGAACGAATATATAGAATATATAGAATATAGAGAATATATAGAATATATAGAATATTTAGAATATATGAATATATAGAATACATCGAAAACGTCTTTCTTGATTCTTCCGGCTAAGATAAACACGGTATATCCATTAATTCAGTGAATTTTCTTCACTTGGCATCTTGGTTGAGCCCCCAATTTGTAGGATTTGCTTCCTTTTGTACTTTTTATTATGTTACAATTTAATGAGTTTACAGATTTGATAATGTTACAGATTTATTATTTTACAAAGGTTTCGGTTTAGCGACCGACCACTTGGAATTCTGTCAATCAACTGTCGGTAATTGGTCTGGTAAACCACGTGTCAGTTTGTCTGCCTGTATATGCGTGCGTTCGTTCGGTTAGTTAACTGTCCTGTCTCGTCGGTCGGTTGTATGGTGATGCACCATTAGGTAGTAATTGGTTCATTCCGTTTAGACTTTAATGTCTGTATCCATTAAGTGAACGAATATATATAATATAGAGAATATATATATATATATAGAATATATAGAATATATATAGAATATATAGAAAATATGGAATATATAGAAAATATATAATATGTAGAATATATAGATATATATATAGAATATATAGAATACATAGAATATATTGAATATATAGAATATATAGAATGTATAGAATGTATAAAATATATAGAATATATAGTATATATAGAATGTATAGAATATCTATAATATATAGAATATATAGAACTTATAGAATATATAGAATATATAGAGTATATAGAATATATAGAATATATAGAATATATAGAATATATAGAATATATAGAATATATAGAATGTATAGAAGATATAGAATACGTAGAATATATAGAATATATAGAATACATAGAATGTATTGAATATATAGAATATATAAAATATATGGAATATATAGAAAATATAGAATATATAAAATATAAAGAATATATAGAATATATAGAATACATCGGAAACGTCTGTCTTGACGCCTCCGGCTAAGATAAACACGGTATATCTATTAATTGAGTGAATTTTCTTCACTTGGCATCTCGGTTGAGCCCCCAATTTGTAGAATTTGCTTCCTTTTGTACTTTTTATTATGTAACAATTTAATGAGTTTACAGATTTGATAATGTTACTGATTTATGATTTTACAAAGGTTTCGGTTAGCGACCGACAACTTGGAGTTCTGTCAATCAACTGTCGATAATTGGTCTGGTAAACCACGTGTCAGTTTGTCTGCCTCTATATGCGTGCGTTCGTTCGGTTAGTTAACTGTCCTGTCTCGTCGGTCGGTTGTATGGTGATGCAACATTAGGTAGTAATTGGTTCATTCGATTTAGACTTTAATGTCTCTATATAATATAGAGAATATATAGAATATATAGAAAATTTAGAATACATAGAAAATATATAATATATAGAATATATAGATATGTATAGAATATATAGAATATATAGAATACATAGAATATATTGAATATATAGAATATATAGAATGTATAGAACATATAGAATATATAGAATATATAGTATATATAGAATGTATAGAATGTATAGAATATCTATAATATATAGAATATATAGAACATATAGAATATATAGAATATATAGAGTATATAGAATATATAGAATATATAGAATATATAGAATGAATTGAATATATAGAATATATAAAATATATAGAATATATAGAACATATAGAATATATAGAATATATAGAGTATATAGAATAATAGAGTAAATATAATATATATAATATATAGAACATATAGAATATATAGAATATATAAAGTATAAAGAATATATAGAATATATAGAATATAAAGAATATATAGAATATATAGTATATGTAGAATGTACAGTCGTCCACGTCGCCGTGGCGCAGTGGTAAGTGCATCGACTGCGGCGCAGAAAGTCTGGGTTCGATTCCCGGACGGGACACCTAGCATTTTTTCACGGCACCACCTCTTTCGAGTTGCTGACAACACTCAAAGAGTATTAATTGTCTATGGAAAGCTTCTCAAATCTCGCCGTTCAGAATCGGCAAAAAACTGTAAGTCCCTTCTTCTCGTGAAGAACAATAGCATGCACAACACGAGTAGTTGTTGTAGAAGCTAGGCCCGTTATGGGCTGTAGTATTATTATTTTTAATATTATTAATTATTATTATTATTATTAGAATGTACAGAATGTATAGAATGTCTATAATATATAGAATATATAGAACATGTAGAATATGTAGAATATACAGAGTATATATATAGAATATATAGTACATATAGAATGTATAGAATGTATAGAATATCTATAATATATAGAATATATAGAACATATAGAATATATAGAACATATAGAGTATATAGAATATATAGAATATATAGAATATATTAAATATATACAATATATAGAATATATAGATTATATATAGAATATATAAAATATATAGAATGTATAGAATGAATAGAATCTATAGGATATATAGAATATATAGAATATATAGAATATATAGAATATATAGAATATATAGAATAAATGGAATATATAGAATATATAGAATGTATAGAAGATTTAGAATATGTAGAAGATATATATAATATGTAGAATATATACAATACAGGGAACATATAGAATATATATAATATATAGAATATATAGAATACATAGAATATATAGAATATATAGAATATATAAAAGATATAGAATATATAGAATCTATAGGATATATAGAATATATAGAATATGTAGAATATATAGAATATATAGAATTTATAGAATATATAGAATATATAGAATATATAAAATATATAGAATATATAGAATATATAGAATATATAGAATATGTAGAATATATAAAACAAATAGGGTATATAGAATATATAGAATTATAGAATATATAGAATATACAGAATATATAGAATATATAGAATATATAGAATGTATGGAATATATAGAATATATAGAATATATAGAATGTATAGAATTATTGAATATATAGAATGTATAGGAGATATTGAATATGTAGAATATATAGAATATGTAGAATATATGGAATATATTGAATATATAGAATATGTAGAATATATATAATATATAGAATATATAGAATATATAGAATGTATAGAATGTATAGAATATATAGAATATATAGAATGTATAGAATCTATAGGATATATAGAATATATAGAATATGTAGAATATATAAAATATATAGAATTTATAGAATATATAGAATATATAGAGTATACAGAATATATAGAATATATAGAATATATAGAATATATAGAATGTATAGAATGTATAGAATATATAGAATGTATAGAAGATATAGAATATGTAGAATATATAGAATATATAGAATATATAGAATATATAGAATATGTAGAATAAATTGAATATATAGAATATATAGAATGTATAGGATGTATAGAATATTTACAATATTTATAACATATAGAATATATATAATATATAGAATATATATAATATATAGAATATATAGAATACATAGAATATATAGAATATATTAAATATATAGAATATATAGAATCAATAGGATATATAGAATATATAGAATATGTAGAATATATAGAATATATAGAATTTATAGAATATATAGAATATATAGAATGTATAGAATATGTAGAATATATAGAATATGTAGAATATATAAAACAAATATGGTATATAGAATATATAGAATTATAGAATATATAGAATATACAGAATATATAGAATATATAGAATATATAGAATGTATGGAATATATAGAATATATAGAATGTATAGAATTATTGAATATATAGAACGTATAGGAGATATTGAATAAGTAGAATATATAAAATATATAGAATATATAGAATATATAAAATGTATAGAATGTATAGAATATATAGAATGTATAGAGGATATAGAATATGTAGAAGATATAGAATATGTAGAATATATGGAATATATTGAATATATAGAATATTTAGAATATATATAATATATAGAATATATAGAATATAGAATATATAGATTATATAGAATATATGGAATATATAGAACATATACAATATATAGAATATATAGACTATATAGAATCTTAGTATATATAGAATATATAGAATGTATAGAAGATATAGAATATGTAAAAGATAGAGAATAAGTAGAATATATAGCATACTATAGAACATATAGAATTTATAGAATATATAGAATATATAGAATATATAGAATATATAGAATATATAAAATATATAGAATATATAGAATCCATAGGATATATAGAGTATATAGAATATGTAGAATACATAGAAAGTCTGGGTTCGATTCCCGGACGGGACACCTAGCATTTTTTCACGGTACCACCTCTTTCGAGTTGCTGACAACACTCAAAGAGTATTAATTGTCTATGGAAAGCTTCTCAAATCTCGCCGTTCAGAATCGGCAAAAAACTGTAAGTCCCTTCTACTCGTGAAGAACAATAGCATGCACAACACGAGTAGTTGTTGTAGAAGCTAGGCCCTGGTCCGTTATGGGCTGTAGTGCCACTCAATTATTATTATTATTATTAGAATACATAGAATATATAGAATTGATAGAATAAATAGAATATATAGAACATATAGAATATATAGAATATATAGAAAATATAAAATATATAGAATATATAGAATCCATAGGATATATAGAGTATATAGAATATGTAGAATACATAGAAAGTCTGGGTTCGATTCCCGGACGGGACACCTAGCATTTTTTCACGGTACCACCTCTTTCGAGTTGCTGACAACACTCAAAGAGTATTAATTGTCTATGGAAAGCTTCTCAAATCTCGCCGTTCAGAATCGGCAAAAAACTGTAAGTCCCTTCTACTCGTGAAGAACAATAGCATGCACAACACGAGTAGTTGTTGTAGAAGCTAGGCCCGTTATGGGCTGTAGTTTTATTATTATTAATATTATTAAATATTATTATTATTATTAGAATGTACAGAATGTATAGAATGTCTATAATATATAGAATATATAGAACATGTAGAATATGTAGAATATACAGAGTATATATATAGAATATATAGTACATATAGAATGTATAGAATGTATAGAATATCTATAATATATAGAATATATAGAACATATAGAATATATAGAACATATAGAGTATATAGAATATATAGAATATATAGAATATATAGAATATATTAAATATATACAATATATAGAATATATAGATTATATATAGAATATATAGAATATATAAAATATATAGAATGTATAGAATGAATAGAATCTATAGGATATATAGAATATATAGAATGTATAGAATGTATAGAATATATAGAATATATAGAATGTATAGGAGATAAAGAATATGTAGAATATATAGAATATATAGAATATATAGAATATATAGAATATATAGAATAAATGGAATATATAGAATATATAGAATAAATGGAATATATAGAATGTATAGGATGTATAGAATATATAGAATATATAGAATGTATAGGAGATAAAGAATATGTAGAATATATAGAATATATAGAATATATAGAATATATAGAATATATACAATACAGAGAACATATAGAATATATATAATATATAGAATATATAGAATACATAGAATATATAGAATATATAGAATTTATAGAATATATAGAATATATAGAATATATAGAATATATAGAATATATAGAATATATAGAATATATGGAATATGTAGAATATATAAAAAAATAGGGTATATAGAATATATAGAATTATAGAATATATAGAATATACAGAATATATAGAATATAGAGAATATATAGAATGTATGGAATATATAGAATATATAGAATATATAGAATGTATAGAATTATTGAATATATAGAATGTATAGGAGATATTGAATATGTAGAATATATAGAATATGTAGAATATATGGAATATATTGAATATATAGAATATGTAGAATATATATAATATATAGAATCAATAGAATATATAGAATATATAGAATGTATAGAATCTATAGGATATATAGAATATATAGAATATGTAGAATATATAAAATATATAGAATTTATAGAATATATAGAATATATAGAGTATACAGAATATATAGAATATATAGAATGTATAGAATATATAGAATGTATAGAATGTATAGAATATATAGAATGTATAGAAGATATAGAATATGTAGAATATATAGAATATATAGAATATATAGAATATATAGAATAAATTGAATATATAGAATATATAGAATGTATAGGATGTATAGAATATTTACAATATTTATAACATATAGAATATATATAATATATAGAATATATATAATATATAGAATATATAGAATACATAGAATATATAGAATATATAAAATATATAGAATATATAGAATCAATAGGATATATAGAATATATAGAATATGTAGAATATATAGAATATATAGAATTTATAGAATATATAGAATATATAGAATGTATAGAATATATAGAATATATAGAATATGTAGAATATATAAAACAAATATGGTATATAGAATATATAGAATTATAGAATATATAGAATATACAGAATATATAGAATATATAGAATATATAGAATGTATGGAATATATAGAATATATAGAATGTATAGGATTATTGAATATGTAGAACGTATAGGAGATATTGAATAAGTAGAATATATAAAATATATAGAATATATAGAATATATAAAATGTATAGAATGTATAGAATATATAGAATGTATAGAGGATATAGAATATGTAGAAGATATAGAATATGTAGAATATATGGAATATATTAAATATATGGAATATGTAGAATATATATAATATATAGAATATATAGAATATAGAATATATAGAATATATAGAATATATGGAATATATAGAACATATACAATATATAGAATATATAGACTATATAGAATCTTAGTATATATAGAATATATAGAATGTATAGAAGATATAGAATATGTAAAAGATAGAGAATAATAGAATATATAGCATACTATAGAACATATAGAATTTATAGAATATATAGAATATATAGAATATATAGAATATATAGAATATATAAAATATATAGAATATATAGAATCCATAGGATATATAGAGTATATAGAATATGTAGAATACATAGAATATATAGAATTGATAGAATATATAGAATATATAGAATATATAGAAAATATAAAATATATAGAATATATAGAATCCATAGGATATATAGAGTATATAGAATATGTAGAATACATAGAATATATAGAATTGATAGAATATATAGAATATATAGAATATATAGAATATATACAATATGTAGAATATATAAAACATATAGGGTATATAGAATATATATAATTATAGAACAAATAGAATATATAGAATATATAGAGTATATAGAATATATAGAATATATAGAATATATAAAATATATAGAATGTATAGAAGATATAGGTGGTCGCCGTGGCACTCAAAGAGTATTAATTGTCTATGGAAAGCTTCTTAAATCTCGCCGTTCGGAATCGGCAAAAAACTGTAGGTCCCTTCTATTCGTGAAGAACAATAGCATGCACAACACGAGTAGTTGTTGTAGAAGCTAGGCCCTGGTCCGTTATGGGCTGTAGTGCCACTTAATTATTATTATTATTATTATTATAGAAGATATAGAATATGTAGAATATATAAAATGTATAGAAGGTACTCAATATATAGAATATATAAAATATATAGAATATATAGAATATATAGAGTATATAGAATATATAGAATGTAAACGTCTGTCTTGACTCTTCCGGCTAAAATAAACACGGTATATCTATTAATTGAGCGAATTTTCTTCACTTGGCATCTCGGTTGAGCCCCCAATGTATAGAATTTGCTTCCTTTTGTACTTTTTATTATGTTACCATTTAATGAGTTTACAGATTTTATAATGTTACAGATTTATGATTTTACAAAGGTCTCGGTTTAGCGACCGACCACTTGGAGTCCTGTCAATCTGTCGATAATTGGTCTGGTAAACCACGTGTCAGTTTGTCTGCCTGTATATGCGTGCGTTCGTCCGGTTAGTTAAGTGTCCTGTCTCGTCGGTCGGTTGTATGGTGATGCACCATTAGGTAGTAATTGGTTCATTCCGTTTAGACTTTAATGTCTGTATCCATTAAGTGAGCGAATATATATAATATAGAGAATATATAGAATATATAGAAAATATGGAATATATAGAAAATATATAATATATTGGATAAATAGATATATATATAGAATATATAAAATATATAGAATAAATAGAATATATTGAATATATAGAATATATAGAATGTATAGAATATCTATAATATATAGAATATATAGAACTTATAGAATATATAGAATATATAGAGTATATAGAATATATAGAATATATAGAATATATAGAATATATAGAATATATAAAATATATACAATATATAGAATGTACAGAATGTATAGAATATAGAATTTTCTTCACTTGGCATCTCGGTTGAGCCCATAATGTATAGTATTTGCTTCCTTTTGTACTATTTATTATGTTACAATTTAATGAGTTTACAGATTTTATAATGTTACAGATTTATGATTTTACAAAGGTTTCGGTTTAGCGACCGACCACTTGGAATTCTGTCAATCAACTGTCGATAATTGGTCTGGTAAACCACGTGTCAGTTTGTCTGCCTGTATATGCGTGCGTTCGTTCGGTTAGTTAACTGTCCTGTCTCGTCGGTCGGTTGTATGGTGATGCACCATTAGATAGTAATTGGTTCATTCGGTTTAGACTTTAATGTCTGTATACATTAAGTGAACGAACATATATAATATAGAGAATATATAGAATATATAGAATACATAAAATATATAGTATATATAGAATGCATAGAATATCTATGATATATAGAATATATAGAACTTATAGAATATATAAATATATAGAATATATAGAATATATAGAATATATAGAATATATAGAATATATACAATATATAGAATGTAAACGTCTGTCTTGACTCTTCCGGCTAAAATAAACACGGTATATCTATTGATTGAGTGAATTTTCTTCACTTGGCATCTCGGTTGAGCCCCCAATGTATAGAATTTGCTTCCTTTTGTACTTTTTATTATATTACCATTTAATGAGTTTACAGATTTTATAATGTTACAGATTTATGATTTTACAAAGGTTTCAGTTTAGCGACCGACCACTTGGAATTCTGTCAATCAACTGTCGATAATTGGTCTGGTAAACCACGTGTCAGCTTGTCTGCCTGTATATGCGTGCGTTCGTTCGGTTAGTTAACTGTCCTGTCTCGTCGGTCGGTTGTATGGTGATGCACCATTAGATAGTAATTGATTCATTCGGTTTAGACTTTAATGTCTGTATACATTAAGTGAACGAACATATATAATATAGAGAATATATAGAATATATAGAATATATAGAATACATAGAATATATTGAATATATAGAATGTATAGTATATATAGAATATATAGAATGTATAGAATGTATAGAATATATAGAATATATAGAACGTATAGAAGATATGGAATATGTAGAATATATAGAATATATAGAATATACAGTATATATAGAATATACAGTATATATAGAATGTATACAATGTATAGAATATATAGAATATATAGAATATATAGAATATATAAAATATATAGAATACATCGAAAACGACTTTCTTGATTCTTTCGGCTAAGATAAACCGGTATATCCATTAGTAGAGTGAATTTTCTTCACTTGGAAAGAAAGAACTTATGATCGATGCCCCAGCTAAGACACCAAGATCCTTCTAGGAGATTTCAATGCTCAGCTGGGGAAAGAGGACATTTTTGCTGGCGTCATCGGGAAACACAGCCTGCACGCCAACAGCTCCGGAAACGGACTCAGGCTAGTTGACTTCCCCTCGGGGCTAAATCTCTCTGTGGCCAGCACGCGGTTCCCACATCTTAACATTCATAAAGGGACCTGGCGATTCCTGATCAATCAACCGTCAACCAGATTGATCACGTTCCGATCGACGTCAGACACTGGGATCTTTGCCGACCGAGTCTCCCTGAAACTCTCCCAAAGTTCGACGCTGCCACTGATGTGCTGGGTTTCACGCCACCACCTGGAAGGAACCCATGGTTTGACGACGAGTGCAGGCAGGCACATGCAGCTAAACAGGAAGCCTACCAGGCAACACTTCATCGGACAACGAGAGCTGTTCGTGAGCTCCATGAACAGAAAAGAAGGGAAGAGAACCGGCTTCTCAAAAGGAAAAAGAGAGAGGATGAGAAGCGCGCGTTCGAAGAGATGGAGAGATGTTATGGCAGGAATGAAGTCCGAAAGTTTTACCGAAAGGTGAAAAAGCTATCCGGTGGATAAAGGGTTCGGACCGAAGCCTGCCGGGACCAAAATAGAAACCTTGTACTAGAGAGTCGCGATCGATGCTGAGAATCTGGAAAGATCATTTCTGCAGACTTCTAAACGGCGATGACGGACCAAATCCCGCTGTTAGGCAGAATGTTCCAGTTAATTTGGACGATGATAGACAAAAATTCCATCCCCCCGACTTAGACGAGGTCAAGATTGCAATATCGAGACTGAAGTCGAATTAAGCTGCTTGAGCGGATGGACTGTCCGCAGAACTGTTTAAAGCAGCTGGGGATGACCTGTTTGGGAGCATGCAACAGCTCATTTGTAGGATATGGTTGGAGGAAAGCATGCCCGATTAGTGGAACCTCAGCGTCGTCTGTCCGGTCCACAAGAAAGGAGACACCTTTGACTGCGCCAACTATCAGCGTCGTCTGTCCGGTCCACAAGAAAGGAGACCCATTCGACTGCGCCAACTATCGAGGGATAAGTCTCCTTAACATCGCGTACAAGATCATTTCTGCCGTACTGTGTGAATAGATATATACAGAATATATAGAATATATAGAATACATAGAATATATTAAATATAAAGAATATATAGAATGTATAGAATATATAGAATATATAGAATATATAGAATATATAGTATATATAGAATGTATAGAATATCTGTAATATATAGAATATATAGAACATATAGAATATATAGAATATATAGAGTATATAGAATATATAGAATATATAGAATGAATTGAATATATAGAATATATAAAATATATAGAATATATAGAACATATAGAATATATAGAATATATAGAGTATATGGAACATATAGAATATATAGAATATATAGAATATATAGTATATATAGAATGTATAGAATGTATAGAATATCTATCATATATATAATATATAGAACATATAGAATATATAGAATATATAGAGTATATACAATATATAGAATATATAGAATATAAAGAATATATAGAATATATAGTATATGTAGAATGTACAAAATGTATAGAATGTCTATAATATATAGAATATATAGAGTATATACAATATATAGAATATATAAAATATATAGAATATATAGAATATATAAAATATATACAATATATAGAATATATAGATTATATACAGAATATATAGAATATATAAAATATATAGAATGTATAGATTGTATAGAATCTATAGGATATATAGAATATATAAAGTATACAGAATATATAGAATATATAGAATATATAGAACATATAGAATGTATAGAATGTATAGAATATATAGAATATATAGAATGTATAGGAGACATAGAATATGTAGAATATATAGAATATATAGAATATATGGAATATATAGAATATATAGAATGTATAGAATGTATAGAATATTTAGAATACATAGAATGTATAGAAGATATATAATGTGGAGAATATATAGAATATATAGAACATATAGAATATATATAAAATATAGAATATATAAAATACATAGAATATATAGAATATATAGAATCTATAGAATATATAGAATATATAAAATATATAGAATATATAGAATCTATAGGATATATAGAATATATAGAATATGTAGAATATATAGAATATATAGAATTCATAGAATATATAAAATATATAGAATATGTAGAATATATAAAACATATAGGGTATATAAAATATATAGAATTATAGAACATATAGAATATATAGAATATACAGAATATATAGAATATATAGAATATATAGAATGTATGGAATATATAGAATATATACAATATATACAATATATAGAATGTATAGAATGTATTGAATATATACAATGTATAGGAGATATAGAATATTTAGAATATATAGAATATATAGAATATATAAAATGTATAGAATGTATAGAATATATAGAATGTATAGAGGATATAGAATATGTAGAAGATATAGAATATGTAGAATATATGGAATATATTGAATATAAAGAATATGTAGAATATATATAATATATAGAATATATAGAATATAGAATATATAGAATATATAGAATATATGGAATATATAGACTATATAGAATCTTAGTATATATAGAATATAGAATGTATAGAAGATATAGAATATGTAAAAGATATAGAATATGTAGAATATATAGCATATTATAGAACATATGGAATATATAGAATATATAGAGTATATAGAATATATAGAATATATAGAATATATAGAATATATAGAATATATAGAATATATAGAATATATAGAATATATAGAATATATAGAATATATAGAATATATAGAATGTATAGAAGATATAGGTGGTCGCCGTGGCGCAGTGGTAAGTACATCGACTGCGGCGCAGAAAGTCTGGGTTCGATTCCTGGACGGGACACCTAGCATTTTTTCACGGCACCACCTCTTTCGAGTTGCTGACAACACTCAAAGAGTATTAATTGGCTATGGAAAGCTTCTTAAATCTCGCCGTTCGGAATCGGCAAAAAAACTGTAGGTCCCTTCTATTCGTGAAGAACAATGGCATGCACAATACGAGTAGTTGTTGTAGAAGCTAGGCCCTCAACCGTTATGGGCTGTAGTGCCACTCAATTATTATTATTATTATAGAAGATATAGAATATGTAGAATATATAAAATGTATAGAAGGTACTGAATATATAGAATATATAAAATATATAGAATATATAGAGTATATAGAATATATAGAATACATCGGAAACGTCTGTCTTGACTCTTCCGGCTAAGATAAACACAGTATATCTATTAATTGAGTGAATTTTCTTCACTTGGCATCTCGGTTGAGCCCCCAATTTGTAGAATTTGCTTCCTTTTGTACTTTTTATTATGTTACAATTTAATGAGTTTACAGATTTGATAATGTTACAGATTTATGATTTTACAAAGGTTTCGGTTTAGCGACCGACAACTTGGAATTCTGTCAATCTGTCGATAATTGGTCTGGTAAACCACATGTCAGTTTGTCTGCCTGTATATGCGTGCGTTCGTTCGGTTAGTTAACTGTCCTGTCGCGTCGGTCGGTTGTATGGTGATGCAACATTAGGTAGTAATTGGTTCATTCGGTTTAGACTTTAATGTCTGTATCCATTAGGTGAACGAATACATATAATATAGAGAATATATAGAATATTTAGAAAATTTAGAATATATAGAATAAATATAATATATAGAATATATAGAGTATATAGAATATTTAGAACACAACCGACCAGATCTTCACACTGCGGCAAATCCTGGAGAAGTCCCAAGAAGTACAAATCGACACCCACCATCTATTCGTCGATTTTAAGGCCGCGTATGACAGCGTGCATAGAGACGAGCTAAACAGTGCAATGTCTAGTTCTGGCATCCCTACCAAACTCGTCAGATTGTGTAGGATGACGATGGAGAACTCTCGCTGCTCCGTCAAGATCGGTAGCGAACTCACCGAGACCTTCGATGTAAAAAAAGGATTTAGACAAGTCGACGCGCTGTCATGCGACTTCTTTAACATCATTCTTGAGGGGATCGTGCGTAACTCACACGTCAACATCAGACGCACGATCTTCCACAAGTCCGTTCAACTGCTAGCTTATGCGGATGACATTGACGTGATCGGCCGAACTCAGCGAGCCGTCAATGAGGCGTTTGCTAGCATCGAAGCGGAAGCGGCTAAAGTGGGACTGGTGGTAAACGAGGGCAAAACTAAGTATATGCTGTCATCGAAGAATGACGCAGAATATCGACGTCTCCGACAGAGCGTCACTATGGGCAGCAGATATTTCGAGGTAGTTAAGGACTTCGTCTATCTCGGCTCCGCGGTGAATAGGGACAATAACATCAGTACTGCAATAAAGCGCAGAATCACTCTTGCCAATCGCTTTTTCTTTGGGCTTAAGAGGCAATTGAGTAATAAAGCCCTCTCCCGAACGACCAAAGTGACTTTGTACAACACCTTGATCATCCCAGTCCTGCTTTACGGCGCAGAAACCTGGACGTTACTAAAAGCGGATGAGGAAGCACTTGGTCTGTTCGAGAGAAAAGTTCTGCGTGCGATTTTTGGTCCTGTTTATGTTGACGGCATCTGGAGGAGAAGATTCAACCACGAACTGTATGGGCTTTACGGCGGCATGAACATTATCAAGCGTCTACGGATACAACGCTTAAGGTGGCTAGGCCATGTAGAGCGGATGGACAGCTCTGCTCCGGCCCGAAGAGTCTTCGAATCCGAACCACAGGGACAACGCAACAGAGGACGTCCCAGACTGAGATGGCGCACACAAGTGGAAAAGGATCTCAACCAACATGGAGTGCGCAATTTGAAGCAGCTGGCAAAAGATCGTGCTAGCTGGAGAGGCATGCTGGTTGAGGCCCAGGTTCACCCCGGACTCTAGCGCCATCTGAAGAAGAAGAAGAATATATAGAATATATAGAATAAATAGAATATATATAATATATAAAATACATCGAAAACGTCTTTCTTTATTCTTCCTGCTACGATAAACACGGTGTATCCATTAATTGAGTGAATTATCTTCACTTGCCATACCGGTTGAGCCCCCAATTTGTAGGATTTGCTTGCTGTTGTACTTTTTATTACGTTACAATTTAATGATTTTACAGATTTGATAATGTTACAGATTTATGATTTTACAATGGTTTCGGTTTAGCGACCGACCACTTGGAGTTCTGTCAATCAACTGTCGTTAATTGCTCTGGTAAACATCGTGTCAGTTTGTCTGCCTGTATATGTGGGCGTTCATTCGGTTAGTTAACTGTCCTGTCTCGTCGGTTGGTTGTAGGGTGATGTACCATTAGTTGGTAATTGGTTCATTCGGTTTAGACTTAAATGTCTGTATCCATTAAGTGAACGAATATATAGAATATAGAGAATATATAGAATATATAGAATATATATAATATATAGAATACATCGAAAACGTTTTTCGTTTGGCTAAAATAAACACGGTGTATCCATTAATTGAGTGAATTATCTTCACTTGCCATACCGATTGAGCTCCCAATTTGTAGGACTTGCTTGCTGTTGTACTTTTTATTACGTTACAATTTAATGAGTTTACAGATTTGATAATGTTACAGATTTATGATTTTACAAAGGTTTAGATTTAGCGACCGACCACTTGGAGTTCTGTCAATCAACTGTCGATGATTGCTTTGGTAAGCCACGTGTCAGTTTGTCTGCCTGTATATGCGTGCGTTCGTTCGATTAGTTAACTGTCCTGTCTCGTCGGTCGGTTGTAGGGTGATGCACCATTAGATAATAATTGGTTCATTCGGTTTAGACTTAAATGTCTGCATCCATTAAGTGAACGAATATATAGAATATATAGAGTATATAGAATATATAGAATATATAGAATATAAAGAATATATAGAATATATAGAATATATAGTATATATAAAATATATAGAATGTATAGAATATCTATAATATATAGAATATATAGAACATATAGAATATGTAGAATATATAGAGTATATAGAATATATAGAATATATAGTACATAAAGAATGTATAGAATGTATAGAATATCTATAATATATAGAATATATAGAACATATAGAATATATAGAATATATAGAACATATAGAGTATTTAGAATATATAGAATATATAGAATATATAAAATATATACAATATATAAAATATATAGATTATATATAGAATATATAGAATATATAAAATATATAGAATGTATAGAATGTATAGAATCTATAGGATATATAGAATATATAGAATATGTAGAATATATAAAATATATAGAATTTATAGAATATATAGAACTTATAGAGTATACAGAATATATAGAATATATAGAATATATAGAATATATAGAATGTATAGAATGTATAGAATATATAGAATATATAGAATGTATAAGAGAAATAGAATATGTAGAATATATAGAATATATAGAATATATAGAATATATGGAATATATAGAATGTATAGAATGTATAGAATATTTAGAATATATAGAATATTATAGAAGATTTAGAATATGTAGAGGATATATAATATGTACAATATATAGAATATATAGAACATATAGGATATATATATTATATAGAATATATAGAATACATACAATATATAGAATATGTAGAATATATAGAATATATAGAATATATAAAATATATAGAATATATAGAATCTATAGGATACATAGAATATATAGAATATGTAGAATATATAGAATATATAGAATTTATAGAATATATAGAATATATAGAATATATAGAATATATAGAATATGTAGAATATGTAAAACATATAGGGTATATAGAATATATATAATATATAGAATTATAGAACATATAGAATATATAGAATATATAGAATATACAGAATATATAGAATATATAGAATATATAGAATGTATGGAATATATAGAATATATAGAATATATAGAATGTATTGAATATACAGAATGTATAGGAGGTGTAGAATATGTAGAATATATAGGTTATATAGAATATATAGAATATATAGAATATATTAAATGTATACAATGTATAGAATATATAGAATGTATAGAATATATAGAATGAATAGAGGATATAGAATATGTAGAATATATGGAATATATTGAATATATAGAATATGTAGAATATATATAATATATACAATATATAGAATATAGAATATATAGAATATATAGAATATATGGAGTATATAGAATATATACAATATATAGAATATATAGACTATATAGAATGTTAGTATATATAGAATATATATAATGTATAGAAGATATAGGATATGTAAAAGATATAGAATATGTAGAATATATAGAATATATAGAATATATAGAATATTATAGAACATATAGAATTTATAGAATATATAGAATATATAGAATTATAGAATATATAGAATATATAGAATATATAGAATGTATAGAATGTATTGAATATTTAGAATATAGAATGTATAGAAGATATAGAGATAGATATGTGTAGAATATGTAGATTATTAAGAATATATAGAATATACAGAATATATAGAATGTATATGATCTATAGGATCTATAGGATATATAGAATATATAGAATATATAGAATATATAGAATATATAGAAGATATAGAATATGTAGAATATATAGAATATATAGAAGATATAGAATATGTAGAATATATAGAATATATAAAATGTATAGAATATATAGAATATATAGAATACATATTATATATAGAATACATCGAAAACGTCTTTCTTGATTCTTCCGTCTAAGATAAATTAGGTCCATATCCATTAATTGATTGAGTTTTCTTCACTTGGCATCCCAACACAAAAAGTTCTGCTTGCGATTTTTGGTCCTGTTTGCATTGATGGCATCTGGAGGAGAAGATTCAACAACGAACTGTATGTGCTGTACGGCGGCATGAACCTAGTCAAACGTCTACGGATACAACGCTTAAGGTGGCTAGGCCATGTAGAGCGGATGGATAGCTCTGCTCCGGCCCGAAGAGTCTTCGAATCCGAACCACAGGGACAACACAACAGAGGACGTCCCAGACTGAGATGGCGCACACAAGTGGAAAAGGATCTCAACCAACATGGAGTGCGCAATTTGAAGCAGCTGGCAAAAGATCGTGCTAGCTGGAGAGGCATGCTGGTTGAGGCCCAGGTCCACCCCGGACTCTATCGCCATCTGAAGAAGAAGAAGAATATATAGAATATATAGAATAAATAGAATATATATAATATATAGAATACATCGAAAACGTCTCTCTTTATTCTTCCTGCTACGATAAACACGCTGTATCCATTAATTGAGTGAATTATCTTCACTTGGCATACCGATTGAGCCCCCAATTTGTAGGATTTGCTTGCTGTTGTACTTTTTATTACGTTACAATTTAATGAGTTTACAGATTTGATAATGTTACAGATTTATGATTTTACAAAGGTTTAGATTTAGCGACCGACCACTTGGAGTTCTGTCAATCAACTGTCGATGATTGCTTTGGTAAACCACGTGTCAGTTTGTTTGCTGTATATGTGTGCATTCTTTCGGTTAGTTAACTGTCCTGTCTCGTCGGTCGGTTGTAGGGTGATGTACCATTAGTTGGTAATTGGTTCATTCGGTTTAGACATTAATGTCTGTATCCATTAAGTGAACGAATATATATAATATAGAGAATGTATAGAATATATAAAATATATAGAATATATATAATATATAGAATATATATAATATATAGAATATATATAATATATAGAATACATCGAAAACGTCTTTCGTCCGGCTAAAATAAACACGGTGTATCCATTAATTGAGTGAATTATTTTCACTTGGCATACCGATTGAGCCCAAAATTTGTAGGATTTGCTTGCTGTTGTACTTTTTATTACGTTACAATTTGATGAGTTTACAGGTTTGATAATGTTACAGATTTATGATTTTACAAAGGTTTCGGTTTAGCGACCGACCACTTGGAGTTCTGTCAATCAACTGTCGATTATTGTTCTGGTAAGCCACGTGTCAGTTTGTCTGCCTGTATATGCGTGCGTTCGTTCGGTTAGTTAACTGTCCTGTCTCGTCGGTCGGTTGTAGGGTGATGCACCATTAGATAATAATTGGTTCATTCGGTTTAGACTTTAATGTCTGTATCCATTAAGGGAACGAATATATATAATATAGAGAATATATAGAATATATAGAAAATATAGAATATATAGAATATACATAATATATACGGGGGGCATGGGCCTATGCACACGAGGCAATGTCCTTGATCGCGCTCAACATGGCGAGCTGCCAAGACTATCCTCGTCCGTGCATAGGTCAAGTTGACATACAGCCTCCAAGTGGCGCCCCCTGGATAGCCATCACAGCATCCGTTGTGTGGTGAACCAATGTATGCAGCGACTGGCCTACCAGTCTGTAGGTTGTGCGTGAGGCTAACTCCCTCACCACACAAAAATAACCGAGTTCAGCAACGACAACTTGCCTCGGATATGGACGGATCCAACGTTGACGACCCCGGAAAACGAACAAAGGACAACGATTTTCGGTTCTGCACGTGGAATGTGAGGTCCCTTAACAGACCACGTGCAGCTGAACAACTTGCGGAGGCCCTTGACTGCTACAAAGCAGATATCACCGCCATCCAGGAAGTGCGATGGGATGGGCCGGGCAGAAAGAAGATGAAGAACTGCGACATATACTACAGCGACTGCTACAGGGAGAGAAGGCAGCGCCTATTCGGATGCGGATTTGTTGTTCGAGGCAGACTTAGGCAAAAAGTCATAAGCTACGATCCTGTAAGCGAACGCCTCATGACAATCCGCATTAAGGCTAAATTCGGGAACACCAGCCTGATATGCGCTCACGCCCCGACAGAAGAAAAGGATGACAACAGCAAGGATGAGTTCTATGATCTCCTAGAAAGAACATACGATCGATGCCCCAGCTATGACACCAAGATCGTTCTAGGAGATTTCAATGCTCAGCTGGGGAAAGAGGACATCTTTGCTGGCGTCATCGGGAAACACAGCCTGCACGACACGACTTCCGGAAACGGACTCAGGCTGCTGGACTTCGCCGCGGGGCGGAACCTCTCTATGAGCAGTACGCGGTTCCCACATCGCAACATCCATAAAGGAACCTGGCGATCCCCTGATCAATCAACCGTCAACCAGATTGATCACGTTGCGATCGACGTCAGACACTCCTCCAACATTCTCGATGTCCGAACATTCCGAGGCGCTAACATCGACTCGGATCATCACCTTGTTGTAGCCAAGGTAAGAACCCGGATATCGAGAGAACAACGGAGTCGAGATAGGCCGAAACGGTTTGACGTCGGAAAGCTACAATCGCAACAGGTCGCTGGGATCTTTGCCAACATTGTCTCCCTGAAACTCTCCCAAAGTTCGACGCTGCCTGCACTAACAATAGAAGAAGAATGGAAACGTTGTCAAAAAGCCATCAAAGAAGCTGCCACTGATGTGCTGGGTTTCACGCCACCACCTAGGAGGAACCCATGGTTTGACGACGAGTGCAGGCAGGCACATGCAGCCAAACAGGAGGCCTACCAGGCAACGCTGCATCGGACAACGAGAGCTGGTCGTGAGCTCTACGAACAGAAAAGAAGGGAAGAGAACCGGCTTCTCAGAAGGAAAAAGAGAGAGCATGAGAAGCGCGCGGTCGAAGAGATGGAGAGATGTTATTGCAGGAATGAAGTCCGAAAGTTTTACCGAAAGGTGAAACAGCTATCCGGTGGATACAGGGTTCGGACCGAAGCCTGCCGGGACCAAAACGGAAACCTAGTAGTAGAGTCGCAATCGATTCTGAGAATCTGGAAAGATCATTTCTGCAGACTCTTAAACGGCGATGACGACCCAAATCCCGCTGTTAGGCAGAATGTTCCACTTAATTTGGACGATGATAGACAAGAATTCCGTCCCCCCGACTTAGACGAGGTCAAGATAGCAATATCGAGACTGAAGTCAAATAAAGCTGCTGGAGCGGATGGACTGTCCGCAGAACTGTTCAAAGCGGCTGGGGATGACCTGGTTGGGCGCATGCACTAGCTCATTTGTAAGATATGGTCGGAGGAAAGCATGCCCGATGAGTAGAATCTCAGTGTCGTCTGTCCGGTCCACAAGAAAGGAGACCCCTTCGACTGCGCCAACTATCGAGGGATAAGTCTCCTTAACATCGCATACAAGATCCTCTCTGCCGTATTGTGTGAACGCCTGAAACCGTTTGTCAACAACCTGATTGGTCCTTATCAGTGTGGTTTCAGGCCAGGGAAGTCCACCATCGACCAAATCTTCACACTACGGCAGATCCTGGAAAAGACCCAAGAAATGCAAATCGACACTCACCACCTATTCGTCGATTTCAAGGCCGCATATGACAGTGTGCATAGAGACGAGCTATACAATGCCATGTCTAGTTTTGACATTCCTACCAAACTCGTCAGATTATGTAGGATAACGATGGAGAACTCTCGCTGCTCCGTCAAGGTCGGGAACGAACTCACCGAGACCTTCAATGTCAAAAAAGGTTTTAGACAAGGCGACGCACTGTCATGTGACTTCTTTAACATCATCCTTGAGAAGATCGTGCGTAACTCACAGGTCAACACCAGAGGTACGATCTTCCAAAAGTCAGCTCAATTGCTAGCTTACGCCGACGACATTGACGTGATTGGTCGAACACAGCGAGCCGTCAATGATGCGTTTGCTGGCATTGAAGTAGAAGCGGTTAAAATGGGTCTGGTGGTAAATGAGGGCAAAACGAAGTACATGCTGTCATCAAGGAAGGACACACAACATCGGCGTCTCGGACAGAGCGTCACACTAGGCAGCAGAAACTTCGAGGTAGTCAAGGACTTCGTCTACCTCGGCTCCGCAGTAAACAGGGGCAATAACACCAGTACCGAAATCAAACGCAGAATCACTCTTGTCAATCGCTGTTTCTTTGGGCTCAAGAGGCAATTGAGTAATCAAGCCCTCTCTCGAAAGACTAAGCTTGCTTTATATAACACCTTGATCATCCCTGTCTTACTTTATGACGCGGAAACTTGGACACTACTAAAAGCGGATGAGGATGCGGATGGTCTCTTCGAGAGAAAAGTTCTCCGTGCGATTTTTGGTCCTGTTTGCGTTGATGGCATCTGGAGGAGAAGATTCAACCACGAACTGTATGGGGTGTACAGGGGCATAAGCCTAGTCAAGCGTCTACGGATACAACGCTTAAGATGGCTAGGCCATGTAGAGCGTATGGACACCACTGCTCCGGCCCGAAAAGTCTTCGAATCTGAGCCATTGGGACAACGCAACAGAGGACGGCCTAGGATAAGGTGGCGCACACAAGTGGAGAAGAAGCACCAACTTGAAGTGCGTAACTGGCGGCAGCTGTAGCAAGATCGTGCTGGCTGGAGAGGCATGCTGGTTGAGGCCCAGGTCCACCCCGGACTCTATCGCCATCTGAAGAAGAAGAAGATTATATAGAATATATAGAATAAATAGAATAAATATAATATATAGAATACATCGAAAACGTCTTTCTTTATTCTTCCTGCTACGATAAACACGGTGTATCCATTAATTGAGTGAATTATCTTCACTTGGCATACCGGTTGAGCCCCCAATTTGTAGGATTTGCTTGCTGTTGTACTTTTTATTACGTTACAATTTAATGATTTTACAGATTTGATAATGTTACAGATTTATGATTTTACAAAGGTTTAGATTTAGTGACCGAAAACTTGAAGTTCTGTCAATCAACTGTCGATGATTGCTTTGGTAAACCACGTGTCAGTTTGTTTGCCGTATATGTGTGCATTCTTTCGGTTCGTTAACTGTCCTGTCTCGTCGGTCGGTTGTAGGGTGATGTACCATTAGTTGGTAATTGGTTCATTCGGCTTAGACTTAAATGTCTGTATCCATTAAGTGAACGAATATATAGAATATAGAGAATATATAGAATATATAGAATATATAGAATATATATAATATATAGAATACATCGAAAACGTCTTTCGTCCGGCTAAAATAAACACGGTGTATCCATTAATAGAATATATAAAATATATAGAATATATATAATATATAGAATATATATAATATATAGAATATATATAATATATAGAATATATATATAATATATAGAATACATCGAAAACGTCTTTCGTCCGGCTAAAATAAACACGGTGTATCCATTAATTGAGTGAATTATCTTCACTTGGCATACCGATTGAGCCCAAAATTTGTAGGATTTGCTTGCTGTTGTACTTTTTATTACGTTACAATTTAATGAGTTTACAGATTTGATAATGTTACAGATTTATGATTTTACAAAGGTTTCGGTTTAGCGACCGACCACTTGGAGTTCTGTCAATCAACTGTCGATTATTGGTCTGGTAAGCCACGTGTCAGTTTGTCTGCCTATATATGCGTGCGTTCGTTCGGTTAGTTAACTGTCCTGTCTCGTCGGTCGGTTGTAGGGTGATGCACCATTAGATAATAATTGGTTCATTCGGTTTAGACTTTAATGTCTGTATCCATTAAGGGAACGAATATATATAATATAGAGAATATAGAGAATATATAGAAAATATAGAATATATAGAATATACATAATATATACAATATATAGATATATATATAATATATAGAATACATAGAATATATTGAACATATAGAATGTATAGAATATATAGAATATATAGAATATATAGATTATATAGAATGTATAGAATATATGGAATATATAGAATTTATAGAATATATATAATGTATAGAAGATATAAAATATGTAGAATATATAGAATATATATGTAGCTATCCGGTGGATATAGGGTTCGGACCGAAGCCTGCCGGGACCAAAATGGAAACCTTGTAGTATAGTCGCAATCGATGCTGAGAATATGAAAAGATCATTTCTGCAGACATTTAAACGGCAATGACGGCCCAAATCCCGCTGTTAGGCAGAATGTTCCACTTTATTTGGACGATGATAGACAATAATTCCGTCCCCCCCGACATAAACGAGGTCAAGATAGCAATATCGACACTGTTGTCGAACAAAGCTGCTGGACTGTCCGGAGCATTGTTTAAAGCAGCTGGGGATGACCTGGTTGGGCGCATGCACCAGCTCGTCTGTAGGATATGGTCGGAGGAAAGCATGTCCGATGAGTGGAACATCAGCGTCGTCTGTCCGGTCCACAAGAAAAGAGACCCCTTCGACTGCGCCAACTATATAGGGATAAGTCTCCTTAACATCGCATACAAGATCATTTCTGCCGTACTCTGTGAACGCCTAAAACCGTTTGTCAACAATCTGATTGGTCCTTATCAGTGTGAAGAAATGCAAATCGACACTCACCACCTATTCGTCGATTTCATAGAGATTGTGTAGTGTTGGCATTCCTACCAAACTCGTCAGATTGTGTAGGATGACGATGGAGAACTGTCGCTGCTCCGTCAAGGTCGGGCACGACCTCACCGAGACCTTCAATGTCAAAAAAGGTTTTAGACAAGGCGACACACTGTCATGTGACTTTTTTAACATCATCCTTGAGAAGATCGTGCGTAACTCACACGTCAACACCAGAGGCACGATCTTCCAAAAGTCAGCTCAATTGCTAGCTTACGCCGACTATATTGACGTGATTGGTCGAACACAGCGAGGCGTCAATGATGCGTTTGCTGGCATTGAAGCGGAAGCGGCTAAAATGGGTCTGGTGGTAAATGAGGGCAAAACGAAGTACATGCTGTCATCAAGGAAGGACACACACCATCGGCGTCTCGGACAGAGCGTCACACTAGGCAGCAGAAACGTGGAGGTAGTCAAAGACTTCGTCTACCTCGGCTCCGCAGTAAACAGGGGCAATAACACCAGTACCGAAATCAAACGCAGAATCACTCTTGTCAATCGCTGTTTCTTTGGGCTCAAGAGGCAATTGAGTAATCAAGCCCTCTCTCGAAAGACTAAGCTTGCTTTATATAACACCTTGATCATTCCTGTCCTACTTTATGACGCGGAAACTTGGACACTACTAAAAGCGGATGAGGATGCGGATGGTCTCTTCGAGAGAAAAGTTCTCCGTGCGATTTTTGGTCCTGTTTGCGTTGATGGCATCTGGAGGAGAAGATTCAACCACGATGTGTATGGGGTGTACAGGGGCATGAGCCTAGTCAAGCGTCTACGGATACAACGCTTAAGATGGCTAGGCCATGTAGAGCGTATGGACACCACTGCTCCGGCCCGAAAAGTCTTCGAATCTGAGCCATTGGGACAACGCAACAGAGGACGGCCCAGGATAAGGTGGCGCACACAAGTGGAGAAGAAGCACCAACTTGAAGTGCGTAACTGGCGGCAGCTGTAGAAAGATCGTGCTGGCTGGAGAGGCATGTTGGTTGAGGCCCAGGTCCACTCCGGACTGTAGCGCCACAAGAAGAAGAAGAAGAAGAATAGGAATATAGAGAATATATAGAATATATAGAATATATAGAACATGTAGAATATATACAAATATAGAATGCATAGAATATATAGAATATATAGAATATATATAAAAAATATATAGAATATATAGAATATGTATTATATATAGAATATATAGAATATATAGAATATGTAGAATATATAGAAATATAGAATGTATAGAATATACAGAATATATAGAATATTTAGAGTATATAGAATATATTAAATATATAGAATATATAGAATATTTATTATATTATTAGTTGGTGATTGGTTCATACGGTTTAGACTTAAATGTCTGTATCTGTATTAAGTGAACGAATATATAGAATATATAGAATA